>CAWUPE010000829.1:0-116854 GCA_963924145.1 Pyrausta purpuralis
CGGAACTTGCGCAAAACCACTTCAGTGAGCTAATTAAAACCAAAAAACATGCTAAAAGATGATCAATTTGAACAGAAACGACAAACTAAAACATTTCAAACTGAGCTTTTAAAACGACAAATATTCAGTGTCTAAAGTGGGTGAAAACGCTAAAATTATTGCAAACAGAATACTAATTGCGATGTTTTTGAAGTGCAACAGGTCCGGTCTACACAAACGAGGTATCTACGCAACGAGCTCGACGCAACGGTCAATATAAAGTCGGTTAATATCAAGTTAAAATATTTCACGGTGACCGAAAAAGTGGAAAATTCGACTAACATTGTATGGCATGTATCTTTTAAAATAACGCAGAGAGTACCTACTTCAAAAGCGGAGCGTGCGCACAAACACTCCGGTGAGCTAATATGATCGAAAAGTATGCTAAAAGATGATCGATTTGAACAGAAACGACAAACTAAAACATTTCAAACTAAGCTTTAAAACGACAAATATTCAGTGTCTAAAGTAGGTGAAAACACTAAAATTATTGCAAACAGAATCCATATTGCGATGTTTTTGAAGTGCAACAGGTCCGATCTACACAATCGAGGTGTCTACGTAACGGCCTCGACGTTACGGTCAATATAAAGTCGGTTAATATCAAGACAAAATTTTTCACGGTGACCGAAAAAGTGTGAAATTCGACTAACTTTGTATGGGATGTATCTTTTAAAATATCGCAAAAGAGTACCTACTTTAACAGCGACACGTGCGCACAAACACTCTTGTGAGCTAGTATGATCGAAAAGTATGCTAAAAGATGATCGATTTGAACAGAAACGACAAACTAAAACATTTCAAACTAAGCTTTAAAACGACAAATATTCAGTGTCTAAAGTAGGTGAAAACACTAAAATTATTGCAAACAGAATCCATATTGCGATGTTTTTAAAGTGCAACAGGTCCGATCTACACAAACGTGTAGTCAACGCAACGGGTTCGACGCAACGGTCAATATAAAGTCGGTTAATATCAAAACAAAATTTTTCACGGTGATTGAAAAAGTGTAAAATTCGACTAACTTTTTACGGGTTGTATCTTTTGAAATATCGCAAAAGAGTACCTACTTCAACAGCAAACCGTGCGCAGAACCACTTTAGTGATCTAATAAAAAAGAAAAGTATGCTAAAAGATGATCGATTTGAACAGAAACGACAAACTAAAACATTTCAAACTGAGCTTCAAAACGACAAATATTCAGTGTTTAAATTAGGTGAAAACGCTAAAATTATTGCAAACAGAATCCATATTGCGAAGTTTTTAAAATGCCACAGGTCCTGTCTACATAATCGAGGTGACTACGCAACGGCATCGGCGCGACGGTCAATATAAAGTCGGTTAATATCAAGACAAAATATTTCACGGTGACCGAAAAAGTGTAAACTTCGACTAACTTTGTATGGGATGTATCTTTTAAAATATCGCAAAAGAGTACCTACTTTAACAGCAAAGCGTGCGCAGAACCACTTCGGTGATCTAATAAAAAAGGAAAGTATGCTAAAAGATGATCAATTTAAACAGAAATTACAAACTAAATCATTTCAAACTGAGCTTTAAAACGACACACATTCAGTGTCTAAAGTAGTTAAAAACGCAAAAATTATTGCAAAGAGAATCCATATTGCGATGTTTTTAAAGTGGAACAAGTTCGATCTACAGAAACGAGGTGTCTACGCAACGGGCTCGATGCGAAGGTCAATATAAAGTCGGTTAATATCAAGACAAATTATTTCACGGTGACTGGAAAACTGTAAAATTCGACTAACTTTGTGTGAGATTTATTTTTTAAAATATCGCAAAAGAGTACCTACATCAACAGCGGAGCGTGCGCAGAACCACTTCGGTGAGCTAATAAAAAAGAAAAGTATGCTATAAGATGATCGATTTGAACAGAAACGACAAACTAAAACATTTCAAACTGAGCTTCAAATCGACAAATATTCAGTGTCTTAAGTAGGTGAAAACACTAAAATTATTACAAACAGAATCCATATTGCGATGTTTTTAAAATGCCACAGGTCCGATTAACATAAACAAGGTGTCTACGCAACGGCATCTACGCGACGGTCAATATAAAGTCGGTTATTATCAAGACAAAATATTTCACACTGACCGAAAAAGTGTAAAATTCGACTAACTTTGTATGGGATGTATCTTTTAAAATATCGCAAAAGAGTACTTACTTCAACAGCAAAGCGTGCACAGAACCACTTCAGTGATCTAATAAAAAAGAAAAGTATGCTAAAAGATGATCGATTTGAACAGAAACGACAAACTAAAACATTTCAAACTGAGCTTTAAAACGACAAATATTCAGTGTCTAAAGTAGGAGAAAACGCTAAAATTATTGCAAACAATCCATATTGCTATGTTTCTGAAGTGCAACAGGTCCGACCTACACAAACGAGGTACCCAACGGCCTCGACGCTACGGTCAATATTAAGTCGGTTAATATCAAGACAAATTATTTCACGGTGACTGGAAAACTGTAAAATTCGACAAACTTTGTGTGAGATTTATTTTTTAAAATATCGCAAAAAAGTACCTACATCAACAGCGGAGCGTGCGCAGAACCACTTCGGTGAGCTAATAAAAAAGAAAAGTATGCTATAAGATGATCGATTTGAACAGAAACGACAAACTAAAACATTTCAAACTGAGCTTCAAATCGACAAATATTCAGTGTCTTAAGTAGGTGAAAACACTAAAATTATTACAAACAGAATCCATATTGCGATGTTTTTAAAATGCCACAGGTCCGATTAACATAAACAAGGTGTCTACGCAACGGCATCTACGCGACGGTCAATATAAAGTCGGTTAATATCAAGACAAAATATTTCACAGTGACCGAAAAAGTGTAAAATTCGACTAACTTTGTATGGGATGTATCTTTTAAAATATCGCAAAAGAGTACTTACTTCAACAGCAAAGCTTGCACAGAACCACTTCAGTGATCTAATAAAAAAGAAAAGTATGCTAAAAGATGATCGATTTGAACAGAAACGACAAACTAAAACATTTCAAACTGAGCTTCAAAACGACAAATATTCAGTGTTTAAATTAGGTGAAAACACTAAAATTATTGCAAACAGAATCCATATTGCGAAGTTTTTAAAATGCCACAGGTCCTGTCTACATAATCGAGGTGACTACGCAACGGCATCGGCGCGACGGTCAATATAAAGTCGGTTAATATCAAGACAAAATATTTCACGGTGACCGAAAAAGTGTAAAATTCGACTAACTTTGTATGGGATGTATCTTTTAAAATATCGCAAAAGAGTACCTACTTCAACAGCAAAGCGTGCGCAGAACCACTTCAGTGATCTAATAAAAAAGAAAAGTATGCTAAAAGATGATCGATTTAAACAGAAATGACAAACTAAATCATTTCAAACTGAGCTTTAAAACGACACATATTCAGTGTCTAAAGAAGTTAAAAACGCTAAAATATTGCAAAGAGAATCCATATTGCGATGTTTTTAAAGTGGAACAAGTTCGATCTACAGAATCGAGGTGTCTTCGCAACGAGCTCGATGCGAAGGTCAATATAAATTCTGTTAATAGCAAGACAAAATATTTTACGGTGACCAAAAATGTGTACAATTCGACTGACTTTGTATAGCAAGTATCTTATAAAATTACGCAGGAGAGTACCTTCTCCAACAGCGTAGCGTGCGCAAAACCACTTCGGTGAGCTAATGTGTTCAAAAAGTATGCTCAAAGATGATCGATTTGAACAGAAACGACAAACTAAAACATTTCCAACTGAACTTCAAAATGTTTAATATTCAGTGTCTTAAGTAGGTTAAAACGCTAAAATTATTGCAAACAGAATCCATATTGCGATGTTTTTAGAGTGAAACAGGTTTGACCTAAACAAACGAGGTGTCTTCGCAACGGCCTCGAAGTGACGGTCAATATAAAGTCGGTTAATATCAAGACAAAATTTCTCACGGTGACCGAAAAAGTGTAAAATTCGACTAACATTTTACGGGTGGTATCTTTTGAAATATCGCAAAAGGGTACCTACTAGAACAGCGAAGTGTGCACAAAAACACTCCGGTGAGCTAATATGATCGAAAGTATGCTAAAAGATGATCGATTTGAACAGAAACGACAAACTAAAACATTTCAAACTGAGCTTTAAAACGACAAATATTCAGTGTCTAAAGTAGGTGAAAACGCTAAAATTATTGCAAACAATCCATATTGCTATGTTTTTGAAGTGCAATAGGTCCGATCTACACAATCGAGGTGTCTACGCAACGGGCTCGACGCGACGGACAATATAAAGTCGGTTAATATCAAGACAAAATATTTCACGGTGACCGAAAAAGTGTATAATTCGACTAACATTGTATGGCATGTAACTTTTAAAATTACGCAGAAAATACCCTTTTTTAACAGCGGACCGTGCGCAAAAACACTCCGGTGAGCTAATATGATCGAAAAGTATGCTGAAAGATGATCGGTTTGAACAGAAACGACAAACTAAAACATTTCAAACTGAGCTTCAAAACGACAAATATTCAGTGTCTAAAGTAGGTGAAAACTCTAAAATTATTGCAAACAGAATCCATATTGCAATGTTTTCGAAATGCCACAGGTCCGTTCTACATAAACGAGGTGTCTACGCAACGGCATCGACGCGACGGTCAATATAAAGTAGGTTAATATCAAGATAAAATATTTCACGGTAACCGGAAAAGCTTAAAATTCGACTAACTTTGTATGGCATGTATCTTTTAAAATATCGCAAAAAAGTACCTACTTTAACAGCGACACGTGCGCACAAACACTCATGTGAGCTAGTTTGATCGAAAAGTATGCTAAAAGATGATCGATTTTAACAGAAACGACAAACTAAACCATTTCAAACTAAGCTTTATAACTACAAATATTCAGTGTCTAAAGTAGGTGAAAACACTAAAATTATTGCAAACAGAATCCATATTGCGATGTTTTTGAAGTGCAAAAGGTCCGATCTACACAAACGTGTAGTCCACGCAAGGGGTTCGACGCAACGGTCAATATAAAGTCGGTTAATATCAAGACAAAATTTTTCACGGTGACCGAAAAAGTGTAAAATTCGACTTACTTTGTATGGCATGTATCTTTTATAATTACGCAGAGAATACCTACTTTAACAGCGATGCGTGCGCAAAAACACTCCGGAGAGCTAATATGATCGAAAAGTATGCTAAAAGATGATCGATCCGAACAGAAATGACAAACTAAAACATTTCAAACTGAGCTTTAAAACGACACATAGTCAGTGACTAAAGTGGGTGAAAACGCTAAAATTATTGCAAACAGAATCCAGATTGCGATGTTTTTAAAGTGCAACAGGTTTGATCTACACAAACGAGGTGTCTACGCAACGAGCTCGACGCGACGGTCAATATAAAGTCGGTTAATATCAAGACAAAATATTTCACGGTAACCGAAAAAGTGTATAATTCGACTAACTTTTTATGGGATGTATCTTTTAAAATATCGCAAAACAGTATCTACTTCAACAGCGGAGCGTGCGCAGAACCACTTCGGTGAGCTAATAAAAAAGAAAAGTATGCTAAAAGATGATCGATTTGAACAGAAACGACAAACTAAAACATTTCAAACTGAGCTTTAAAACAACAAATATTCAGTGTCTAAAGTAGGTGAAAACGCTTAAATTATTGCAAACAGAATCCATATTGCGAAGTTTTTGAAGTGCAACAGGTCCGATCTTCACAAACAAGGTGTCTACGCAATGGCCTCGACGCGTCGGTCAATAAAAAGTTCTTTTATATCAAGACAAAATATTTCACGGTGACCGAAAAAGTGTAAAATTCGACTAACTTTGTATGGGATGTATCTTTTAAAATATCGCAAGAAGTACCTTCTTTAACAGCGGGAACGTGCGCACAAACACTTTGGTGAGCAAATTTAATCGAAAAGTATGCTAAAAGATGATCAATTTGAACAGAAATGACAAACTAAAACATTTCAAACTGAGCTTTGAAACGACACATATTCAGTGTCTAAAGTAGTTAAAAACGCTAAAATTATTGCAAACAAAATCCATATTGCGATTTTTTTTAAGTGGATCAGGTCCGATCTACACAAACGAGTAGTCTACGCAACGGGTTCGACGCAACGTTCAATATAAATTCTGTTAATATCAAGACAAAATATTTTACGGTGACCGAAAATGTGTACAATTTGACTAACTTTGTATAGCAAGTATCTTATAAAATTACGCAGGAGAGTACCTTCTCCAACAGCGAGGCGTGCGCAAAAACACTCCGGAGAGCTAATATGATCGAAAAGTATGCTAAAAGATGATCGATCCGAACAGAAATGACAAACTAAAACATTTCAAACTGAGCTTTAAAACGACACATAGTCAGTGACTAAAGTGTGTGAAAACGCTAAAATTATTGCAAACAGAATCCAGATTGCAATGTTTTTGAAGTGCAACAGGTTTGATCTACACAAACGAGGTGTCTACGCAACGAGCTCGACGCGACAGTCAATATAAAGTCGGTTAATATCAAGACAAAATATTTCACGGTGACCGAAAAAGTGTAAAATTCGACTTACTTTGTATGGCATGTATCTTTTAAAATATCGCAAAAGAGTATCTCCTAGAATAGCAAAACGTGCGCAAAACCACTTCGGTGAGGTAATAAAAACCAAAAACATGTTAAAAGATTATCGATGTGAACAGAAACGACAAACTAAAACATTTCAAACTGAGCTTCAAATCGACAAATATTCAGTGTCTAAAGTAGGTGAAAACACTAAAATTTTTGCAAACAGAATACATATTGCGATGTTTTTAAAATGCTACATGTCCGATTTACATAAACGAGGTGTCAACGCAACGGCATCGACGCGACGGTCAATATAAAGTCGGTTAATATCAAGTTAAAATATTTCACGGTAACCGAAAAAGTGTATAATTCGACTAACTTTTTATGGGATGTATCTTTTAAAATATCGCAAAACAGTATCTACTTCAACAGCGGAGCGTGCGCAGAACCACTTCGGTGAGCTAATAAAAAAGAAAAGTATGCTAAAAGATGATCGATTTGAACAGAAACGACAAACTAAAACATTTCAAACTGAGCTTTAAAACAACAAATATTCAGTGTCTAAAGTAGGTGAAAACGCTTAAATTATTGCAAACAGAATCCATATTGCGAAGTTTTTGAAGTGCAACAGGTCCGATCTACACAAACAAGGTGTCTACGCAATGGCCTCGACGCGTCGGTCAGTAAAAAGTCGTTTTATATCAAGACAAAATATTTCACGGTGACCAAAAAAGTGTAAAATTCGACTAACTTTGTATGGGATGTATCTTTTTAAATATCGCAAAAAGTACCTTCTTTAACAGCGGAACGTGCGCACAAACACTTCGGTGAGCAAATTTAATCGAAAAGTATGCTAAAAGATGATCAATTTGAACAGAAATGACAAACTAAAACATTTCAAACTCATATTCAGTGTCTAAAGTGGGTGAAAACGCTAAAATTATTGCAAACAGAATCAATATTGCGATGTTTTTGAAGTGCAACAGTTCCGATATACACAATCGAGGTATTTACGCAACGAGCTATATGCGACGGTCAATATAAAGTCGGTTAATATCAAGACAAAATATTTCACGGTGACCGAAAAAGTGTAAAATTCGACTAACTTTGTATGGGATGTATCTTTTAAAATATCGCAAAAGAGTACCTACTTCAACAGCAAAGCGTGCGCAGAACTACTTCAGTGATCTAATAAAAAAGAAAAGTATGCTAAAAGATGATCGATTTAAACAGAAATGACAAACTAAATCATTTCAAACTGAGCTTTAAAACGACACATATTCAGTGTCTAAAGAAGTTAAAAACGCAAAAATTATTGCAAAGAGAATCCATATTGCGATGTTTTAGAAGTGAAACAGGTCCGATCTACACATACGAGGTGTCTACGCAACGGGCTCGACGCGACGGTCAATATAAATTCTGTTAATATCAAGACAAAATATTTTACGGTGACCAAAAATGTGTACAATTCGACTGACTTTGTATAGCAAGTATCTTATAAAATTACGCAGGAGCGTAATTTTATAAGATACTTCTCCAACAGCGTAGCGTGCGCAAAACCACTTCGGTGAGCTAATGTGTTCAAAAAGTATGCTCAAAGATGATCGATTTGAACAGAAACGACAAACTAAAACATTTCCAACTGAACTTCAAAATGTTTAATATTCAGTGTCTTAAGTAGGTTAAACGCTAAAATTATTGCAAACAGAATCCATATTGCGATGTTTTTGAAGTGAAACAGGTCCGATCTACACATACGAGGTGTCTACGCAACGGGCTCGACGCGACGGTCAATATAAAGTCGGTTAATATCAAGACAAAATATTTCACGGTGACCGAAAAAGTGTAAAATTCGACTTACTTGGATGGCATGTATCTTTTAAAATATCGCAAAAGAGTACCTCCTAGAATAGCGAAACGTGCGCAAAACCACTTCGGTAAGGTAATAAAAACCAAAAACATGCTAAAAGATTATCGATGTGAACAGAAACGACAAACTAAAACATTTCAAACTGAGCTGTAAAACTATAAATATTCAGTGTCTAAAGTAGGTGAAAACACTAAAATTATTGCAAACAGAATCCATATTGCGATGTTTTTAAAATGCTACATGTCCGGTTAACATAAACGAGGTGTCTACGCAACGGCATCGACGCGACGGTCAATATAAAGTCGGTTAATATCAAGTTAAAATATTTCACGGTAACCGAAAAAGTATGTAATTCGACTAACTTTTTATGGGATGTATCTTTTAAAATATCGCAAAACAGTATCTACTTCAACAGCGGAGCGTGCGCAGAACCACTTCGGTGAGCTAATAAAAAAGAAAAGTATGCTAAAAGATGATCGATTTGAACAGAAAAGACAAACTAAAACATTTCAAACTGAGCTTTAAAACAACAAATATTCAGTGTCTAAAGTAGGTGAAAACGCTTAAATTATTGCAAACAGAATCCATATTGCGAAGTTTTTGAAGTGCAACAGGTCCGATCTACACAAACAAGGTGTCTACGCAATGGCCTCGACGCGTCGGTCAATAAAAAGTCGTTTTATATCACGACAAAATATTTCACGGTGGCCGAAAAAGTGTAAAATTCGACTAACTTTGTTTGGGATGTATCTTTAAAAATATCGCAAAAAGTATCTTCTTCAACAGCAGGAGCTTGCGCACAAACACTTTGGTGAGCAAATTTAATCGAAAAGTATGCTAAAAGATGATCAATTTGAACAGAAATGACAAACTAAAACATTTCAAACTGAGCTTTGAAACGACACATATTCAGTGTCTAAAGTAGTTAAAAACGCTAAAATTATTGCAAACAAAATCCATATTGCGATTTTTTTTAAGTGGATCAGGTCCGATCTACACAAACGAGTAGTCTACGCAACGGGTTCGACGCAACGTTCAATATAAATTCTGTTAATATCAAGACAAAATATTTTACGGTGACCGAAAATGTGTACAATTCGACTAACTTTGTATAGCGAGTATCTTATAAAATTACGCAGGAGAGTACCTTCTCCAACAGCGAAGCGTGCGCAAAAACACTCCGGAGAGCTAATATGATCGAAAAGTATGCTAAAAGATGATCGATCCGAACAGAAATGACAAACTAAAACATTTCAAAGTGAGCTTTAAAACGACACATATTCAGTGACTAAAGTGTGTGAAAACGCTAAAATTATTGCAAACAGAATCCAGATTGCGATGTTTTTGAAGTGCAACAGGTTTGATCTACACAAACGAGGTGTCTACGCAACGAGCTCGACGCGACGGTCAATATAAAGTCGGTTAATATCAAGACAAAATATTTCACGGTGACCGAAAAAGTGTAAAATTCGACTTACTTTGTATGGCATGTATCTTTTAAAATATCGCAAAAGAGTACCTCCTAGAATAGCGAATCGTGCGCAAAACCACTTCTGTAAGGTAATAAAAACCAAAAATATGCTAAAAGATTATCGATGTGAACAGAAACGACAAACTAAAACATTTCAAACTGAGCTGTAAAACTATAAATATTCAGTGTCTAAAGTAGGTGAAAACACTAAAATTATTGCAAACAGAATCCATATTGCGATGTTTTTAAAATGCTACATGTATGGTTTACATAAACGAGGTGTCTTCGCAACGGCATCGACGCGACGGTCAATATAAAGTCGGTTAATATCAAGTTAAAATATTTCACGGTAACCGAAAAAGTGTATAATTCGACTAACTTTTTATGGGATGTATCTTTTAAAATATCGCAAAACAGTATCTACTTCAACAGCGGAGCGTGCGCAGAACCACTTCGGTGAGCTAATAAAAAAGAAAAGTATGCTAAAAGATGATCGATTTGAACAGAAACGACAAACTAAAACATTTCAAACTGAGCTTTAAAACAACAAATATTCAGTGTCTAAAGTAGGTGAAAACGCTTAAATTATTGCAAACAGAATCCATATTGCGAAGTTTTTGAAGTGCAACAGGTCCGATCTACACAAACAAGGTGTCTACGCAATGGCCTCGACGCGTCGGTCAATAAAAAGTCATTTTATATCACGACAAAATATTTCACGGTGGCCGAAAAAGTGTAAAATTCGACTAACTTTGTTTGGGATGTATCTTTATAAATATCGCAAAAAGTATCTTCTTCAACAGCAGGAGCTTGCGCACAAACACTTTGGTGAGCAAATTTAATCGAAAAGTATGCTAAAAGATGATCAATTTGAACAGAAATGACAAACTAAAACATTTCAAACTGAGCTTTGAAACGACACATATTCAGTGTCTAAAGTAGTTAAAAACGCTAAAATTATTGCAAACAAAATCCATATTGCGATTTTTTTTAAGTGGATCAGGTCCGATCTACACAAACGAGTAGTCTACGCAACGGGTTCGACGCAACGTTCAATATAAATTCTGTTAATATCAAGACAAAATATTTTACGGTGGCCGAAAATGTGTACAATTCGACTAACTTTGTATAGCGAGTATCTTATAAAATTACGCAGGAGAGTACCTTCTCCAACAGCGAAGCGTGCGCAAAAACACTCCGGAGAGCTAATATGATCGAAAAGTATGCTAAAAGATGATCGATCCGAACAGAAATGACAAACTAAAACATTTCAAAGTGAGCTTTAAAACGACACATATTCAGTGACTAAAGTGTGTGAAAACGCTAAAATTATTGCAAACAGAATCCAGATTGCGATGTTTTTGAAGTGCAACAGGTTTGATCTACACAAACGAGGTGTCTACGCAACGAGCTCGACGCGACGGTCAATATAAAGTCGGTTAATATCAAGACAAAATATTTCACGGTGACCGAAAAAGTGTAAAATTCGACTTACTTTGTATGGCATGTATCTTTTAAAATATCGCAAAAGAGTACCTCCTAGAATAGCGAATCGTGCGCAAAACCACTTCGGTAAGGTAATAAAAACCAAAAATATGCTAAAAGATTATCGATGTGAACAGAAACGACAAACTAAAACATTTCAAACTGAGCTGTAAAACTATAAATATTCAGTGTCTAAAGTAGGTGAAAACACTAAAATTATTGCAAACAGAATCCATATTGCGATGTTTTTAAAATGCTACATGTATGGTTTACATAAACGAGGTGTCTTCGCAACGGCATCGACGCGACGGTCAATATAAAGTCGGTTAATATCAAGTTAAAATATTTCACGGTAACCGAAAAAGTGTATAATTCGACTAACTTTTTATGGGATGTATCTTTTAAAATATCGCAAAACAGTATCTACTTCAACAGCGGAGCGTGCGCAGAACCACTTCGGTGAGCTAATAAAAAAGAAAAGTATGCTAAAAGATGATCGATTTGAACAGAAACGACAAACTAAAACATTTCAAACTGAGCTTTAAAACAACAAATATTCAGTGTCTAAAGTAGGTGAAAACGCTTAAATTATTGCAAACAGAATCCATATTGCGAAGTTTTTGAAGTGCAACAGGTCCGATCTACACAAACAAGGTGTCTACGCAATGGCCTCGACGCGTCGGTCAATAAAAAGTCATTTTATATCACGACAAAATATTTCACGGTGGCCGAAAAAGTGTAAAATTCGACTAACTTTGTTTGGGATGTATCTTTATAAATATCGCAAAAAGTATCTTCTTCAACAGCAGGAGCTTGCGCACAAACACTTTGGTGAGCAAATTAAATCGAAAAGTATGCTAAAAGATGATCAATTTGAACAGAAATGACAAACTAAAACATTTCAAACTGAGCTTTGAAACGACACATATTCAGTGTCTAAAGTAGTTAAAAACGCTAAAATTATTGCAAACAAAATCCATATTGCGATTTTTTTTAAGTGGATCAGGTCCGATCTACACAAACGAGTAGTCTACGCAACGGGTTCGACGCAACGTTCAATATAAATTCTGTTAATATCAAGACAAAATATTTTACGGTGGCCGAAAATGTGTACAATTCGACTAACTTTGTATAGCAAGTATCTTATAAAATTACGCAGGAGAGTACCTTCTCCAACAGCGAAGCGTGCGCAAAAACACTCCGGAGAGCTAATATGATCGAAAAGTATGCTAAAAGATGATCGATCCGAACAGAAATGACAAACTAAAACATTTCAAAGTGAGCTTTAAAACGACACATATTCAGTGACTAAAGTGTGTGAAAACGCTAAAATTATTGCAAACAGAATCCAGATTGCGATGTTTTTGAAGTGCAACAGGTTTGATCTACACAAACGAGGTGTCTACGCAACGAGCTCGACGCGACGGTCAATATAAAGTCGGTTAATATCAAGACAAAATATTTCACGGTGACCGAAAAAGTGTAAAATTCGACTTACTTTGTATGGCATGTATCTTTTAAAATATCGCAAAAGAGTATCTCCTAGAATAGCGAAACGTGCGCAAAACCACTTCGGTGAGGTAATAAAAACCAAAAACATGCTAAAAGATTATCGATGTGAACAGAAACGACAAACTAAAACATTCCAAACTGAGCTGTAAAACTATAAATATTCAGTGTCTAAAGTAGGTGAAAACACTAAAATTATTGCAAACAGAATCCATATTGCGATGTTTTTAAAATGCTACATGTCCGGTTTACACAAACGAGGTGTCTACGCAACGGCCTCGACGCGACGGTCAATATAAAGTCGGTTAATATCAAGTTAAAATATTTCACGGTAACCGAAAAAGTGTATAATTCGACTAACTTTTTACGGGTTGTATCTTTTGAAATATCGCAAAAGAGTACCTATTTCAACAGCGAAGTGTGCGCAAAAACACTCCATTGAGCTAATATGATAGAAAAAAATGCTTAAAGATAATCGATTTGAACAGAAATGACTAACTAAAACATTTCAAACTGAGCTTTAAAACGACACATATTCAGTGTCTAAAGTAGGTGAAAACTCTAAAATTATTGCAAAAAGAATCCATATTGCGATGTTCTTTAAGTGCAACAGGTCCGATCTACACAAACGTGTAGTCCACGCAACGGGTTCGACGCAACGGTCAATATAAAGTCGGTTAATAACAAGACAAAATTTTTCACGGTGACCAAAAAAGTGTAAAATTCGAGTAACTTTTTACGGGTTGTATCTTTTGAAATATCGCAAAAGAGTACCTACTAGAACAACGAAGTGTGCGCAAAACACTTCGGTGAGCTAATATGATCGGAAAGTATGCTAAAAGATGATCGATTTGAACAGAAACGACAAACTAAAACATTTCAAACTGAGCTTTAAAACGACAAATATTCAGTGTGTAAAGTAGTTTAAAACGCTAAAATTATTGCAAACAAAATCCATATTGCGATGTTTTTGAAGTGAAACAGGTTTGACCTAAACAAACGAGGTGTCTTCGCAACGGCCTTGAAGTGACGGTCAATATAAAGTCGGTTAATATCAAGATAAAATTTCTTACGGTGACCGAAAAAGTGTAAAATTCGACTAACATTTTACGGGTTGTATCTTTTAAAATATCGCAAAAAAGTACCTACTAGAACAGCGTCACGTACGCACAAATCATACAAGAGCTAGTATGATCGAAAAGTATGCTAAAAGATGATCGATTTGAACAGAAACGACAAACTAAAACATTTCAAACTGAGCTTTAAAACGACAAATATTCAGTGTCTAAAGTAGGTGAAAACGCTAAAATTATTGCAAACAATCCATATTGCTATGTTTTTGAAGTTCAATAGGTCCGATCTACACAATCGAGGTGTCTACGCAACGGGCTCGACGCGACGGTCAATATAAAGTCGGTTAATATCAAGACAAAATATTTCACGGTGACCGAAAAAGTGTAAATTCGACTAACATTGTATGGCATGTAACTTTTAAAATTACGCAGAAAATACCCTTTTTTAACAGCGGACCGTGCGCAAAAACACTCCGGTGAGCTAATATGATCGAAAAAAATGCTTAAAGATGATCGATTTGAACAGAAACGACAAACTAAAACATTTCAAACTGAGCTTTAAAACGACAAATATTCAAAGTCTAAAGTAGGTGAAAACGCTAAAATTATTGCAAACAGAATCCATATTGCAATGTTTTTAAAATGCCACAAGTGCGTTCTACATAATCGAGGTGTCTACGCAACGGCATCGACGCGATGGTCAATATAAAGTCGGTTAATATCAAGACAAAATATTTCACGGTGACCGAAAAAGTGTAAAATTCGACTAACTTTGTATGAGATGTATCTTTTAAAACATCGCAAAAGAGTAACTACTAGAATAGCGGAGCGTGCGTAGAACCAATTCGGTAAGCTCATAAAAAAGAAAACTATGCTAAAAGATGATCAATTTGAACAGAAATTACAAACTAAAACATTTCAAACTGAGCTTTAAAACGACACATATTCAGTGTCTAAAGTAGTTAAAAACGCTAAAATTAATGCAAACAGAATCTATATTGCGATGTTCTTGAAGTGCATCAGTTTCGATCTACAAAATCGAGGTGTCTACGCAATGGCCTCGACGCGTCGGTCAATATAAAGTCGGTTAATATCAAGACAAAATATTTCACGGTGACCGAAAAAGTGTAAAATTCGACTAACTTTGTATGGGATGTATCTTTTAAAACATCGCAAAAGAGTAACTACTAAAATAGCGGAGCGTGCGTAGAACCACTTCGGTAAGCTAATAAAAAAGAAAAGTATGCTAAAAGATAATCGATTTGAACAGAAACGACAAACTAAAACATTTCAAACTGAGCTTTAAAACGACAAATATTCAAAGTCTAAAGTAGGTGAAAACGCTAAAATTATTGCAAACAGAATCCATATTGCAATGTTTTTAAAATGCCACAAGTGCGTTCTATATAATCGAGGTGTCTACGCAACGGCATCGACGCGATGGTCAATATAAAGTCGGTTAATATCAAGACAAAATATTTCACGGTGACCGAAAAAGTGTAAAATTCGACTAACTTTGTATGGGATGTATCTTTTAAAATATCGGAAAAGAGTACCTATTAGAACAGCGAAGTGTGCACAAAAACACTCCATTGAGCTAATATGATGGAAAAGTATGCTTAAAGTTGATCAATTTGAACAGAAACGACAAACTAAAACATTTCAAACTGATTTTAAAACGACAAATATTCAGTGTCTAAAGTAATTAAAAACGCTAAAATTATTGCAAACAATCCATATTGCTATGTTTTTGAAGTGCAATAGGTCCGATCTACACAATCGAGGTGTCTACGCAACGGGCTCAACGCGACGGACAATATAAAGTCGGTTAATATCAAGACAAAATATTTTACGGTGACCGAAAAAGTGTAAATTCGACTAACATTGTATGGCATGTATTTTTTAAAATTACGCAGAAAATACCCTTTATTAACAGCGGACCGTGCGCAAAAACACTCCGGTGAGCTAATATGATCGAAAAGTATGCTGAAAGATGATCGGTTTGAACAGAAACGACAAACTAAAACATTTCAAACTGAGCTTCAAAACGACAAATATTCAGTGTCTAAAGTAGGTGAAAACTCTAAAATTATTGCAAACAGAATCCATATTGCAATGTTTTCAAAATGCCACAGGTCCGTTCTACATAAACGAGGTGTCTACGCAACGGCATCGACGCGACGGTCAATATAAAGTAGGTTAATATCAAGATAAAATATTTCACGGTAACCGGAAAAGCTTAAAATTCGACTAACTTTGTATGGCATGTATCTTTTAAAATATCGCAAAAAAGTACCTACTTTAACAGCGACACGTGCGCACAAACACTCATGTGAGCTAGTTTGATCGAAAAGTATGCTAAAAGATGATCGATTTTAACAGAAACGACAAACTAAACCATTTCAAACTAAGCTTTATAACTACAAATATTCAGTGTCTAAAGTAGGTGAAAACACTAAAATTATTGCAAACAGAATCCATATTGCGATGTTTTTGAAGTGCAAAAGGTCCGATCTACACAAACGTGTAGTCCACGCAAGGGGTTCGACGCAACGGTCAATATAAAGTCGGTTAATATCAAGACAAAATTTTTCACGGTGACCGAAAAAGTGTAAAATTCGACTTACTTTGTATGGCATGTATCTTTTATAATTACGCAGAGAATACCTACTTTAACAGCGAAGCGTGCGCAAAAACACTCCGGAGAGCTAATATGATCGAAAAGTATGCTAAAAGATGATCGATCCGAACAGAAATGACAAACTAAAACATTTCAAACTGAGCTTTAAAACGACACATAGTCAGTGACTAAAGTGGGTGAAAACGCTAAAATTATTGCAAACAGAATCCAGATTGCGATGTTTTTAAAGTGCAACAGGTTTGATCTACACAAACGAGGTGTCTACGCAACGAGCTCGACGCGACGGTCAATATAAAGTCGGTTAATATCAAGACAAAATATTTCACGGTGACCGAAAAAGTGTAAAATTCGACTTACTTTGTATGGCATGTATCTTTTAAAATATCGCAAAAGAGTACCTCCAAGAATAGCAAAACGTGCGCAAAACCACTTCGGTGAGGTAATAAAAACCAAAAACATGCTAAAAGATTATCGATGTGAACAGAAACGACAAACTAAAACATTTCAAACTGAGCTGTAAAACTATAAATATTCCGTGTATAAAGTAGGTGAAAACACTAAAATTATTGCAAACAGAATCCATATTGCGATGTTTTTAAAATGCTACATGTCCGGTTTACATAAACGAGGTGTCTACGCAACGGCATCGACGCGACGGTCAATATAAAGTGGGTTAATATCAAGTTAAAATATTTCACGGTAACCGAAAAAGTGTATAATTCGACTAACTTTTTATGGGATGTATCTTTTAAAATATCGCAAAACAGTATCTACTTCAACAGCGGAGCGTGCGCAGAACCACTTCGGTGAGCTAATAAAAAAGAAAAGTATGCTAAAAGATGATCGATTTGAACAGAAACGACAAACTAAAACATTTCAAACTGAGCTTTAAAACAACAAATATTCAGTGTCTAAAGTAGGTGAAAACGCTTAAATTATTGCAAACAGAATCCATATTGCGAAGTTTTTGAAGTGCAACAGGTCCGATCTTCACAAACAAGGTGTCTACGCAATGGCCTCGACGCGTCGGTCAATAAAAAGTTCTTTTATATCAAGACAAAATATTTCACGGTGACCGAAAAAGTGTAAAATTCGACTAACTTTGTATGGGATGTATCTTTTAAAATATCGCAAGAAGTACCTTCTTTAACAGCGGGAACGTGCGCACAAACACTTTGGTGAGCAAATTTAATCGAAAAGTATGCTAAAAGATGATCAATTTGAACAGAAATGACAAACTAAAACATTTCAAACTGAGCTTTGAAACGACACATATTCAGTGTCTAAAGTAGTTAAAAACGCTAAAATTATTGCAAACAAAATCCATATTGCGATTTTTTTTAAGTGGATCAGGTCCGATCTACACAAACGAGTAGTCTACGCAACGGGTTCGACGCAACGTTCAATATAAATTCTGTTAATATCAAGACAAAATATTTTACGGTGACCGAAAATGTGTACAATTTGACTAACTTTGTATAGCAAGTATCTTATAAAATTACGCAGGAGAGTACCTTCTCCAACAGCGAGGCGTGCGCAAAAACACTCCGGAGAGCTAATATGATCGAAAAGTATGCTAAAAGATGATCGATCCGAACAGAAATGACAAACTAAAACATTTCAAACTGAGCTTTAAAACGACACATAGTCAGTGACTAAAGTGTGTGAAAACGCTAAAATTATTGCAAACAGAATCCAGATTGCAATGTTTTTGAAGTGCAACAGGTTTGATCTACACAAACGAGGTGTCTACGCAACGAGCTCGACGCGACAGTCAATATAAAGTCGGTTAATATCAAGACAAAATATTTCACGGTGACCGAAAAAGTGTAAAATTCGACTTACTTTGTATGGCATGTATCTTTTAAAATATCGCAAAAGAGTATCTCCTAGAATAGCAAAACGTGCGCAAAACCACTTCGGTGAGGTAATAAAAACCAAAAACATGTTAAAAGATTATCGATGTGAACAGAAACGACAAACTAAAACATTTCAAACTGAGCTTCAAATCGACAAATATTCAGTGTCTAAACTAGGTGAAAACACTAAAATTTTTGCAAACAGAATACATATTGCGATGTTTTTAAAATGCTACATGTCCGATTTACATAAACGAGGTGTCAACGCAACGGCATCGACGCGACGGTCAATATAAAGTCGGTTAATATCAAGTTAAAATATTTCACGGTAACCGAAAAAGTGTATAATTCGACTAACTTTTTATGGGATGTATCTTTTAAAATATCGCAAAACAGTATCTACTTCAACAGCGGAGCGTGCGCAGAACCACTTCGGTGAGCTAATAAAAAAGAAAAGCATGCTAAAAGATGATCGATTTGAACAGAAACGACAAACTAAAACATTTCAAACTGAGCTTTAAAACAACAAATATTCAGTGTCTAAAGTAGGTGAAAACGCTTAAATTATTGCAAACAGAATCCATATTGCGAAGTTTTTGAAGTGCAACAGGTCCGATCTACACAAACAAGGTGTCTACGCAATGGCCTCGACGCGTCGGTCAGTAAAAAGTCGTTTTATATCAAGACAAAATATTTCACGGTGACCAAAAAAGTGTAAAATTCGACTAACTTTGTATGGGATGTATCTTTTTAAATATCGCAAAAAGTACCTTATTTAACAGCGGAACGTGCGCACAAACACTTCGGTGAGCAAATTTAATCGAAAAGTATGCTAAAAGATGATCAATTTGAACAGAAATGACAAACTAAAACATTTCAAACTCATATTCAGTGTCTAAAGTGGGTGAAAACGCTAAAATTATTGCAAACAGAATCAATATTGCGATGTTTTTGAAGTGCAACAGTTCCGATATACACAATCGAGGTATTTACGCAACGAGCTATATGCGACGGTCAATATAAAGTCGGTTAATATCAAGACAAAATATTTCACGGTGACCGAAAAAGTGTAAAATTCGACTAACTTTGTATGGGATGTATCTTTTAAAATATCGCAAAAGAGTACCTACTTCAACAGCAAAGCGTGCGCAGAACTACTTCAGTGATCTAATAAAAAAGAAAAGTATGCTAAAAGATGATCGATTTAAACAGAAATGACAAACTAAATCATTTCAAACTGAGCTTTAAAACGACACATATTCAGTGTCTAAAGAAGTTAAAAACGCAAAAATTATTGCAAAGAGAATCCATATTGCGATGTTTTAGAAGTGAAACAGGTCCGATCTACACATACGAGGTGTCTACGCAACGGGCTCGACGCGACGGTCAATATAAATTCTGTTAATATCAAGACAAAATATTTTACGGTGACCAAAAATGTGTACAATTCGACTGACTTTGTATAGCAAGTATCTTATAAAATTACGCAGGAGCGTAATTTTATAAGATACTTCTCCAACAGCGTAGCGTGCGCAAAACCACTTCGGTGAGCTAATGTGTTCAAAAAGTATGCTCAAAGATGATCGATTTGAACAGAAACGACAAACTAAAACATTTCCAACTGAACTTCAAAATGTTTAATATTCAGTGTCTTAAGTAGGTTAAACGCTAAAATTATTGCAAACAGAATCCATATTGCGATGTTTTTGAAGTGAAACAGGTCCGATCTACACATACGAGGTGTCTTCGCAACGGGCTCGACGCGACGGTCAATATAAAGTCGGTTAATATCAAGACAAAATATTTCACGGTGACCGAAAAAGTGTAAAATTCGACTTACTTGGATGGCATGTATCTTTTAAAATATCGCAAAAGAGTACCTCCTAGAATAGCGAAACGTGCGCAAAACCACTTCGGTAAGGTAATAAAAACCAAAAACATGCTAAAAGATTATCGATGTGAACAGAAACGACAAACTAAAACATTTCAAACTGAGCTGTAAAACTATAAATATTCAGTGTCTAAAGTAGGTGAAAACACTAAAATTATTGCAAACAGAATCCATATTGCGATGTTTTTAAAATGCTACATGTCCGGTTAACATAAACGAGGTGTCTACGCAACGGCATCGACGCGACGGTCAATATAAAGTCGGTTAATATCAAGTTAAAATATTTCACGGTAACCGAAAAAGTATGTAATTCGACTAACTTTTTATGGGATGTATCTTTTAAAATATCGCAAAACAGTATCTACTTCAACAGCGGAGCGTGCGCAGAACCACTTCGGTGAGCTAATAAAAAAGAAAAGTATGCTAAAAGATGATCGATTTGAACAGAAACGACAAACTAAAACATTTCAAACTGAGCTTTAAAACAACAAATATTCAGTGTCTAAAGTAGGTGAAAACGCTTAAATTATTGCAAACAGAATCCATATTGCGAAGTTTTTGAAGTGCAACAGGTCCGATCTACACAAACAAGGTGTCTACGCAATGGCCTCGACGCGTCGGTCAATAAAAAGTCGTTTTATATCACGACAAAATATTTCACGGTGGCCGAAAAAGTGTAAAATTCGACTAACTTTGTTTGGGATGTATCTTTAAAAATATCGCAAAAAGTATCTTCTTCAACAGCAGGAGCTTGCGCACAAACACTTTGGTGAGCAAATTTAATCGAAAAGTATGCTAAAAGATGATCAATTTGAACAGAAATGACAAACTAAAACATTTCAAACTGAGCTTTGAAACGACACATATTCAGTGTCTAAAGTAGTTAAAAACGCTAAAATTATTGCAAACAAAATCCATATTGCGATTTTTTTTAAGTGGATCAGGTCCGATCTACACAAACGAGTAGTCTACGCAACGGGTTCGACGCAACGTTCAATATAAATTCTGTTAATATCAAGACAAAATATTTTACGGTGACCGAAAATGTGTACAATTCGACTAACTTTGTATAGCGAGTATCTTATAAAATTACGCAGGAGAGTACCTTCTCCAACAGCGAAGCGTGCGCAAAAACACTCCGGAGAGCTAATATGATCGAAAAGTATGCTAAAAGATGATCGATCCGAACAGAAATGACAAACTAAAACATTTCAAAGTGAGCTTTAAAACGACACATATTCAGTGACTAAAGTGTGTGAAAACGCTAAAATTATTGCAAACAGAATCCAGATTGCGATGTTTTTGAAGTGCAACAGGTTTGATCTACACAAACGAGGTGTCTACGCAACGAGCTCGACGCGACGGTCAATATAAAGTCGGTTAATATCAAGACAAAATATTTCACGGTGACCGAAAAAGTGTAAAATTCGACTTACTTTGTATGGCATGTATCTTTTAAAATATCGCAAAAGAGTACCTCCTAGAATAGCGAAACGTGCGCAAAACCACTTCGGTAAGGTAATAAAAACCAAAAACATGCTAAAAGATTATCGATGTGAACAGAAACGACAAACTAAAACATTTCAAACTGAGCTGTAAAACTATAAATATTCAGTGTCTAAAGTAGGTGAAAACACTAAAATTATTGCAAACAGAATCCATATTGCGATGTTTTTAAAATGCTACATGTCCGGTTTACATAAACGAGGTGTCTTCGCAACGGCATCGACGCGACGGTCAATATAAAGTCGGTTAATATCAAGTTAAAATATTTCACGGTAACCGAAAAAGTGTATAATTCGACTAACTTTTTATGGGATGTATCTTTTAAAATATCGCAAAACAGTATCTACTTCAACAGCGGAGCGTGCGCAGAACCACTTCGGTGAGCTAATAAAAAAGAAAAGTATGCTAAAAGATGATCGATTTGAACAGAAACGACAAACTAAAACATTTCAAACTGAGCTTTAAAACAACAAATATTCAGTGTCAAAAGTAGGTGAAAACGCTTAAATTATTGCAAACAGAATCCATATTGCGAAGTTTTTGAAGTGCAACAGGTCCGATCTACACAAACAAGGTGTCTACGCAATGGCCTCGACGCGTCGGTCAATAAAAAGTCATTTTATATCACGACAAAATATTTCACGGTGGCCGAAAAAGTGTAAAATTCGACTAACTTTGTTTGGGATGTATCTTTAAAAATATCGCAAAAAGTATCTTCTTCAACAGCAGGAGCTTGCGCACAAACACTTTGGTGAGCAAATTTAATCGAAAAGTATGCTAAAAGATGATCAATTTGAACAGAAATGACAAACTAAAACATTTCAAACTGAGCTTTAAAACGACACATAGTCAGTGACTAAAGTGTGTGAAAACGCTAAAATTATTGCAAACAGAATCCAGATTGCAATGTTTTTGAAGTGCAACAGGTTTGATCTACACAAACGAGTGGTCTACGCAACGAGCTCGACGCGACAGTCAATATAAAGTCGGTTAATATCAAGACAAAATATTTCACGGTGACCGAAAAAGTGTAAAATTCGACTTACTTTGTATGGCATGTATCTTTTAAAATATCGCAAAAGAGTATCTCCTAGAATAGCAAAACGTGCGCAAAACCACTTCGGTGAGGTAATAAAAACCAAAAACATGTTAAAAGATTATCGATGTGAACAGAAACGACAAACTAAAACATTTCAAACTGAGCTTCAAATCGACAAATATTCAGTGTCTAAAGTAGGTGAAAACACTAAAATTTTTGCAAACAGAATACATATTGCGATGTTTTTAAAATGCTACATGTCCGATTTACATAAACGAGGTGTCTACGCAACGGCATCGACGCGACGGTCAATATAAAGTCGGTTAATATCAAGTTAAAATATTTCACGGTAACCGAAAAAGTGTATAATTCGACTAACTTTTTATGGGATGTATCTTTTAAAATATCGCAAAACAGTATCTACTTCAACAGCGGAGCGTGCGCAGAACCACTTCGGTGAGCTAATAAAAAAGAAAAGTATGCTAAAAGATGATCGATTTGAACAGAAACGACAAACTAAAACATTTCAAACTGAGCTTTAAAACAACAAATATTCAGTGTCTAAAGTAGGTGAAAACGCTTAAATTATTGCAAACAGAATCCATATTGCGAAGTTTTTGAAGTGCAACAGGTCCGATCTACACAAACAAGGTGTCTACGCAATGGCCTCGACGCGTCGGTCAGTAAAAAGTCGTTTTATATCAAGACAAAATATTTCACGGTGACCAAAAAAGTGTAAAATTCGACTAACCTTGTAAGGGATGTATCTTTTTAAATATCGCAAAAAGTACCTTCTTTAACAGCGGAACGTGCGCACAAACACTTCGGTGAGCAAATTCAATCGAAAAGTATGCTAAAAGATGATCAATTTGAACAGAAATGACAAACTAAAACATTTCAAACTCATATTCAGTGTCTAAAGTGGGTGAAAACGCTAAAATTATTGCAAACAGAATCAATATTGCGATGTTTTTGAAGTGCAACAGTTCCGATATACACAATCGAGGTATTTACGCAACGGGCTCGATGCGACGGTCAATATAAAGTCGGTTAATATCAAGACAAAATATTTCACGGTGACCGAAAAAGTGTAAAATTCGACTAACTTTGTATGGGATGTATCTTTTAAAATATCGCAAAAGAGTACCTACTTCAACAGCAAAGCGTGCGCAGAACCACTTCAGTGATCTAATAAAAAAGAAAAGTATGCTAAAAGATGATCGATTTAAACAGAAATGACAAACTAAATCATTTCAAACTGAGCTTTAAAACGACACATATTCAGTGTCTAAAGAAGTTAAAAACGCAAAAATTATTGCAAAGAGAATCCATATTGCGATGTTTTAGAAGTGAAACAGGTCCGATCTACACATACGAGGTGTCTACGCAACGGGCTCGACGCGACGGTCAATATAAATTCTGTTAATATCAAGACAAAATATTTTACGGTGACCAAAAATGTGTACAATTCGACTGACTTTGTATAGCAAGTATCTTATAAAATTACGCAGGAGCGTAATTTTATAAGATACTTCTCCAACAGCGTAGCGTGCGCAAAACCACTTCATTGAGCTAATGTGTTCAAAAAGTATGCTCAAAGATGATCGATTTGAACAGAAACGACAAACTAAAACATTTCCAACTGAACTTCAAAATGTTTAATATTCAGTGTCTTAAGTAGGTTAAACGCTAAAATTATTGCAAACAGAATCCATATTGCGATGTTTTTGAAGTGAAACAGGTCCGATCTACACATACGAGGTGTCTACGCAACGGGCTCGACGCGACGGTCAATATAAAGTCGGTTAATATCAAGACAAAATATTTCACGGTGACCGAAAAAGTGTAAAATTCGACTTACTTGGATGGCATGTATCTTTTAAAATATCGCAAAAGAGTACCTCCTAGAATAGCGAAACGTGCGCAAAACCACTTCGGTAAGGTAATAAAAACCAAAAACATGCTAAAAGATTATCGATGTGAACAGAAACGACAAACTAAAACATTTCAAACTGAGCTGTAAAACTATAAATATTCAGTGTCTTAAGTAGGTGAAAACACTAAAATTATTGCAAACAGAATCCATATTGCGATGTTTTTAAAATGCTACATGTCCGGTTTACATAAACGAGGTGTCTACGCAACGGCATCGACGCGACGGTCAATATTAAGTCGGTTAATATCAAGTTAAAATATTTCACGGTAACCGAAAAAGTGTGTAATTCGACTAACTTTTTATGGGATGTATCTTTTAAAATATCGCAAAACAGTATCTACTTCAACAGCGGAGCGTGCGCAGAACCACTTCGGTGAGCTAATAAAAAAGAAAAGTATGCTAAAAGATGATCGATTTGAACAGAAACGACAAACTAAAACATTTCAAACTGAGCTTTAAAACAACAAATATTCAGTGTCTAAAGTAGGTGAAAACGCTTAAATTATTGCAAACAGAATCCATATTGCGAAGTTTTTGAAGTGCAACAGGTCCGATCTACACAAACAAGGTGTCTACGCAATGGCCTCGACGCGTCGGTCAATAAAAAGTCGTTTTATATCACGACAAAATATTTCACGGTGGCCGAAAAAGTGTAAAATTCGACTAACTTTGTTTGGGATGTATCTTTAAAAATATCGCAAAAAGTATCTTCTTCAACAGCAGGAGCTTGCGCACAAACACTTTGGTGAGCAAATTTAATCGAAAAGTATGCTAAAAGATGATCAATTTGAACAGAAATGACAAACTAAAACATTTCAAACTGAGCTTTGAAACGACACATATTCAGTGTCTAAAGTAGTTAAAAACGCTAAAATTATTGCAAACAAAATCCATATTGCGATTTTTTTTAAGTGGATCAGGTCCGATCTTCACAAACGAGTAGTCTACGCAACGGGTTCGACGCAACGTTCAATATAAATTCTGTTAATATCAAGACAAAATATTTTACGGTGACCGAAAATGTGTACAATTCGACTAACTTTGTATAGCGAGTATCTTATAAAATTACGCAGGAGAGTACCTTCTCCAACAGCGAAGCGTGCGCAAAAACACTCCGGAGAGCTAATATGATCGAAAAGTATGCTAAAAGATGATCGATCCGAACAGAAATGACAAACTAAAACATTTCAAAGTGAGCTTTAAAACGACACATATTCAGTGACTAAAGTGTGTGAAAACGCTAAAATTATTGCAAACAGAATCCAGATTGCGATGTTTTTGAAGTGCAACAGGTTTGATCTACACAAACGAGGTGTCTACGCAACGAGCTCGACGCGACGGTCAATATAAAGTCGGTTAATATCAAGACAAAATATTTCACGGTGACCGAAAAAGTGTAAAATTCGACTTACTTTGTATGGCATGTATCTTTTAAAATATCGCAAAAGAGTACCTCCTAGAATAGCGAATCGTGCGCAAAACCACTTCGGTAAGGTAATAAAAACCAAAAATATGCTAAAAGATTATCGATGTGAACAGAAACGACAAACTAAAACATTTCAAACTGAGCTGTAAAACTATAAATATTCAGTGTCTAAAGTAGGTGAAAACACTAAAATTATTGCAAACAGAATCCATATTGCGATGTTTTTAAAATGCTACATGTATGGTTTACATAAACGAGGTGTCTTCGCAACGGCATCGACGCGACGGTCAATATAAAGTCGGTTAATATCAAGTTAAAATATTTCACGGTAACCGAAAAAGTGTATAATTCGACTAACTTTTTATGGGATGTATCTTTTAAAATATCGCAAAACAGTATCTACTTCAACAGCGGAGCGTGCGCAGAACCACTTCGGTGAGCTAATAAAAAAGAAAAGTATGCTAAAAGATGATCGATTTGAACAGAAACGACAAACTAAAACATTTCAAACTGAGCTTTAAAACAACAAATATTCAGTGTCTAAAGTAGGTGAAAACGCTTAAATTATTGCAAACAGAATCCATATTGCGAAGTTTTTGAAGTGCAACAGGTCCGATCTACACAAACAAGGTGTCTACGCAATGGCCTCGACGCGTCGGTCAATAAAAAGTCATTTTATATCACGACAAAATATTTCACGGTGGCCGAAAAAGTGTAAAATTCGACTAACTTTGTTTGGGATGTATCTTTATAAATATCGCAAAAAGTATCTTCTTCAACAGCAGGAGCTTGCGCACAAACACTTTGGTGAGCAAATTAAATCGAAAAGTATGCTAAAAGATGATCAATTTGAACAGAAATGACAAACTAAAACATTTCAAACTGAGCTTTGAAACGACACATATTCAGTGTCTAAAGTAGTTAAAAACGCTAAAATTATTGCAAACAAAATCCATATTGCGATTTTTTTTAAGTGGATCAGGTCCGATCTACACAAACGAGTAGTCTACGCAACGGGTTCGACGCAACGTTCAATATAAATTCTGTTAATATCAAGACAAAATATTTTACGGTGGCCGAAAATGTGTACAATTCGACTAACTTTGTATAGCAAGTATCTTATAAAATTACGCAGGAGAGTACCTTCTCCAACAGCGAAGCGTGCGCAAAAACACTCCGGAGAGCTAATATGATCGAAAAGTATGCTAAAAGATGATCGATCCGAACAGAAATGACAAACTAAAACATTTCAAAGTGAGCTTTAAAACGACACATATTCAGTGACTAAAGTGTGTGAAAACGCTAAAATTATTGCAAACAGAATCCAGATTGCGATGTTTTTGAAGTGCAACAGGTTTGATCTACACAAACGAGGTGTCTACGCAACGAGCTCGACGCGACGGTCAATATAAAGTCGGTTAATATCAAGACAAAATATTTCACGGTGACCGAAAAAGTGTAAAATTCGACTTACTTTGTATGGCATGTATCTTTTAAAATATCGCAAAAGAGTATCTCCTAGAATAGCGAAACGTGCGCAAAACCACTTCGGTGAGGTAATAAAAACCAAAAACATGCTAAAAGATTATCGATGTGAACAGAAACGACAAACTAAAACATTCCAAACTGAGCTGTAAAACTATAAATATTCAGTGTCTAAAGTAGGTGAAAACACTAAAATTATTGCAAACAGAATCCATATTGCGATGTTTTTAAAATGCTACATGTCCGGTTTACATAAAAGAGGTGTCTACGCATCGGCATCGACGCGACGGTCAATATAAAGTCGGTTAATATCAAGTTAAAATATTTCACGGTAACCGAAAAAGTGTATAATTCGACTAACTTTTTACGGGTTGTATCTTTTGAAATATCGCAAAAGAGTACCTATTTCAACAGCGAAGTGTGCGCAAAAACACTCCATTGAGCTAATATGATAGAAAAAAATGCTTAAAGATAATCGATTTGAACAGAAATGACTAACTAAAACATTTCAAACTGAGCTTTAAAACGACACATATTCAGTGTCTAAAGTAGGTGAAAACTCTAAAATTATTGCAAAAAGAATCCATATTGCGATGTTCTTTAAGTGCAACAGGTCCGATCTACACAAACGTGTAGTCCACGCAACGGGTTCGACGCAATGGTCAATATAAAGTCGGTTAATAACAAGACAAAATTTTTCACGGTGACCGAAAAAGTGTAAAATTCGAGTAACTTTTTACGGGTTGTATCTTTTGAAATATCGCAAAAGAGTACCTACTAGAACAACGAAGTGTGCGCAAAACACTTCGGTGAGCTAATATGATCGGAAAGTATGCTAAAAGATGATCGATTTGAACAGAAACGACAAACTAAAACATTTCAAACTGAGCTTTAAAACGACAAATATTCAGTGTGTAAAGTAGTTTAAAACGCTAAAATTATTGCAAACAAAATCCATATTGCGATGTTTTTGAAGTGAAACAGGTTTGACCTAAACAAACGAGGTGTCTTCGCAACGGCCTTGAAGTGACGGTCAATATAAAGTCGGTTAATATCAAGATAAAATTTCTTACGGTGACCGAAAAAGTGTAAAATTCGACTAACATTTTACGGGTTGTATCTTTTAAAATATCGCAAAAAAGTACCTACTAGAACAGCGTCACGTACGCACAAATCATACAAGAGCTAGTATGATCGAAAAGTATGCTAAAAGATGATCGATTTGAACAGAAACGACAAACTAAAACATTTCAAACTGAGCTTTAAAACGACAAATATTCAGTGTCTAAAGTAGGTGAAAACGCTAAAATTATTGCAAACAATCCATATTGCTATGTTTTTGAAGTTCAATAGGTCCGATCTACACAATCGAGGTGTCTACGCAACGGGCTCGACGCGACGGTCAATATAAAGTCGGTTAATATCAAGACAAAATATTTCACGGTGACCGAAAAAGTGTAAATTCGACTAACATTGTATGGCATGTAACTTTTAAAATTACGCAGAAAATACCCTTTTTTAACAGCGGACCGTGCGCAAAAACACTCCGGTGAGCTAATATGATCGAAAAAAATGCTTAAAGATGATCGATTTGAACAGAAACGACAAACTAAAACATTTCAAACTGAGCTTTAAAACGACAAATATTCAAAGTCTAAAGTAGGTGAAAACGCTAAAATTATTGCAAACAGAATCCATATTGCAATGTTTTTAAAATGCCACAAGTGCGTTCTACATAATCGAGGTGTCTACGCAACGGCATCGACGCGATGGTCAATATAAAGTCGGTTAATATCAAGACAAAATATTTCACGGTGACCGAAAAAGTGTAAAATTCGACTAACTTTGTATGAGATGTATCTTTTAAAACATCGCAAAAGAGTAACTACTAGAATAGCGGAGCGTGCGTAGAACCAATTCGGTAAGCTCATAAAAAAGAAAACTATGCTAAAAGATGATCAATTTGAACAGAAATTACAAACTAAAACATTTCAAACTGAGCTTTAAAACGACACATATTCAGTGTCTAAAGTAGTTAAAAACGCTAAAATTAATGCAAACAGAATCTATATTGCGATGTTTTTGAAGTGCATCAGTTTCGATCTACAAAATCGAGGTGTCTACGCAATGGCCTCGACGCGTCGGTCAATATAAAGTCGGTTAATATCAAGACAAAATATTTCACGGTGACCGAAAAAGTGTAAAATTCGACTAACTTTGTATGGGATGTATCTTTTAAAACATCGCAAAAGAGTAACTACTAAAATAGCGGAGATAATCGATCTACTAAGATGATCGATCCGAACAGAAACGACAAACTAAAACATTTCAAACTGAGCTTTAAAACGACAAATATTCAAAGTCTAAAGTAGGTGAAAACGCTAAAATTATTGCAAACAGAATCCATATTGCAATGTTTTTAAAATGCCACAAGTGCGTTCTATATAATCGAGGTGTCTACGCAACGGCATCGACGCGATGGTCAATATAAAGTCGGTTAATATCAAGACAAAATATTTCACGGTGACCGAAAAAGTGTAAAATTCGACTAACTTTGTATGGGATGTATCTTTTAAAATATCGGAAAAGAGTACCTATTAGAACAGCGAAGTGTGCACAAAAACACTCCATTGAGCTAATATGATGGAAAAGTATGCTTAAAGTTGATCAATTTGAACAGAAACGACAAACTAAAACATTTCAAACTGATTTTAAAACGACAAATATTCAGTGTCTAAAGTAATTAAAAACGCTAAAATTATTGCAAACAATCCATATTGCTATGTTTTTGAAGTGCAATAGGTCCGATCTACACAATCGAGGTGTCTACGCAACGGGCTCAACGCGACGGACAATATAAAGTCGGTTAATATCAAGACAAAATATTTTACGGTGACCGAAAAAGTGTAAATTCGACTAACATTGTATGGCATGTATTTTTTAAAATTACGCAGAAAATACCCTTTATTAACAGCGGACCGTGCGCAAAAACACTCCGGTGAGCTAATATGATCAAAAAGTATGCTGAAAGATGATCGGTTTGAACAGAAATGACAAACTAAAACATTTCAAACTGAGCTTTAAAACGACACATGGTCAGTGACTAAAGTGGGTAAAAACGCTAAAATTATTGCAAACAGAATCCATATTGCGATTTTTTTTAAGTGGATCAAGTCCGATCTACACAAACGAGTAGTCTACGCAACGGGTTCGACGCAACGTTCAATATAAATTGTTAATATCAAGACAAAATATTTTACGGTGACCGAAAATGTGTACAATTCGACTAACTTTGTATAGCGAGTATCTTATAAAATTACGCAGGAGAGTACCTTCTCCAACAGCGTAGCGTGCGCAAAACCACTTCGGTGAGCTAATGTGTTCAAAAAGTATGCTCAAAGATGATCGATTTGAACAGAAACGACAAACTAAAACATTTCCAACTGAACTTCAAAATGTTTAATATTCAGTGTCTTAAGTAGGTTAAACGCTAAAATTATTGCAAACAGAATCCATATTGCGATGTTTTTGAAGTGAAACAGGTCCGATCTACACATACGAGGTGTCTACGCAACGGGCTCGACGCGACGGTCAATATAAAGTCGGTTAATATCAAGACAAAATATTTCACGGTGACCGAAAAAGTGTAAAATTCGACTTACTTGGATGGCATGTATCTTTTAAAATATCGCAAAAGAGTACCTCCTAGAATAGCGAAACGTGCGCAAAACCACTTCGGTAAGGTAATAAAAACCAAAAACATGCTAAAAGATTATCGATGTGAACAGAAACGACAAACTAAAACATTTCAAACTGAGCTGTAAAACTATAAATATTCAGTGTCTAAAGTAGGTGAAAACACTAAAATTATTGCAAACAGAATCCATATTGCGATGTTTTTAAAATGCTACATGTCCGGTTTACATAAACGAGGTGTCTACGCAACGGCATCGACGCGACGGTCAATATAAAGTCGGTTAATATCAAGTTAAAATATTTCACGGTAACCGAAAAAGTGTATAATTCGACTAACTTTTTATGGGATGTATCTTTTAAAATATCGCAAAACAGTATCTACTTCAACAGCGGAGCGTGCGCAGAACCACTTCGGTGAGCTAATAAAAAAGAAAAGTATGCTAAAAGATGATCGATTTGAACAGAAACGACAAACTAAAACATTTCAAACTGAGCTTTAAAACAACAAATATTCAGTGTCTAAAGTAGGTGAAAACGCTTAAATTATTGCAAACAGAATCCATATTGCGAAGTTTTTGAAGTGCAACAGGTCCGATTTACACAAACAAAGTGTCTACGCAATGGCCTCGACGCGTCGGTCAATAAAAAGTTCTTTTATATCAAGACAAAATATTTCACGGTGACCGAAAAAGTGTAAAATTCGACTAACTTTGTATGGGATGTATCTTTTAAAATATCGCAAAAAGTACCTTCTTTAACAGCAGGAACGTGCGCACAAACACTTTAGTGAGCAAATTTAATCGAAAAGTATGCTAAAAGATGATCAATTTGAACAGAAATGACAAACTAAAACATTTCAAACTGAGCTTTAAAACAACAAATATTCATTGTATAAAGTAGGTGAAAACGCTTAAATTATTGCAAACAGAATCCATATTGCGAAGTTTTTGAAGTGCAACAGGTCCGATCTACACAAACAAGGTGTCTACGCAATGGCCTCGACGCGTCGGTCAGTAAAAAGTCGTTTTATATCAAGACAAAATATTTCACGGTGACCGAAAAAGTGTAAAATTCGACTAACATTGTATGGCATGTATCTTTTAAAACAACGCAGATAGTAACTACTTCAACAGCCGAGCGTGCGCAGAACCACTTCGGTGAGCTAATATGATCGAAAATAATGCTAAAAGATGATCGATTTGAACAGAAACGACAAATTAAAACATTTCAAACTGCTTTAAAACGACAAATATTCAGTGTCTAAAGTAGGTGAAAACGCTAAAATTATTGCAAACAGAATCAAGATTGCGATGTTTTTGAAGTGCAACAGGTCCGATCTACAGAATCGAGGTGTCTACGCAACGGCCTCAACGCGACGGTCAATATAAAGTCGGTTAATATCAATACAAAATATTTCACGGTGACCGAAAAAGTGTAAAATTCGACTAACTTTGTATGGGATGTATCTTTTAAAATATCGCAAAAGAGTACCTACTTCAACAGTGACACGTACGCACAAATCTCTCGTGAGCTAGTATGATCGAAAAGTATGCTAAAAGATGATCGATTTGAACAGAAACGACAAACTAAAACATTTCAAACTGAGCTTTAAAACGGCATATATTCAGTGACTAAAGTGGGTGAAAACGCTTAAATTATTGCAAACAGAATCCATATTGCGATGTTTTTGAAGTGCAACAGGTCCCATCTACACAATCGAGGTGTCTACGCAACGGCCTCCACGCGACGGTCAATATAAAGTCGGTTAATATCAAGACAAAATTTTTCACGGTGACCGAAAAAGTGTACAATTCGACTAACTTTTTACGGGTTGTATCTTTTGAAATATCGCAAAAGAGTACCTACTAGAACAGCGAAGTTTGCGCAAAAACACTCCATTGAGCTAATATGATAGAAAAAAATGCTTAAAGATAATCGATTTGAACAGAAATGACAAACTAAAACATTTCAAACTGAGCTTTAAAACGACACATATTCAGTGTCTAAAGTAGGTGAAAACTCTAAAATTATTGCAAAAAGAATCCATATTGCGATGTTCTTTAAGTGCAACAGGTCCGATCTACACAAACGTGTAGTCCACGCAACGGGTTCGACGCAACGGTCAATATAAAGTCGGTTAATAACAAGACAAAATTTTTCACGGTGACCGAAAAAGTGTAAAATTCGACTAACTTTTTACGGGTTGTATCTTTTGAAATATCGCAAAAGATTACCTACTAGAACAACGATGTGTGCGCAAAACACTTCGGTGAGCTAATATGATCGGAAAGTATGCTAAAAGATGATCGATTTGAACAGAAACGACAAACTAAAATTTTTCAAACTGAGCTTTAAAACGACAAATATTCAGTGTCTAAAGTAGTTTAAAACGCTAAAATTATTGCAAACAAAATCCATATTGCGATTGTTTTGAAGTGCATCAGGTCCGATCTACACAAACGAGTAGTCAACGCAACGGGTTCGATGCGACAGTCAATATAAAGTCGGTTAATATCAAGACAAAATATTTTACGTTGACCGAAAAAGTGTATAATTCGACTAACATTGTATGGCATGTATCTTTTAAAATTACGCAGAGAATACCAACTTTAACAGCGGAACGTGCGCACAAACACTTCGGTGAGCAAATATGATCGAAAAAATGCTAAAAGATGATCGATCCGAACAGACATGACAAACTAAAACATTTCAAACTGAGCTTCAAAACGACAAATATTCAGTGTCTAAAGAAGGTGAAAACGCTAAAATTATTGCAAACAGAATCCATATTGCGATGTTTTAGAAGTGAAACAGGTTCGATCTACACATACGAGGTGTCTACGCAACGGGCTCGACGCGACGGTCAATATAAAGTCGGTTATTATCAAGACAAAATATTTCACGATGACCGAAAAAGTGTAAATTCGACTAACTTTGTATGGGATGTATCTTTTGAAATAACGCAGACAATACCTTTTATAACAGCGGAGCGTGCGCAAAAACTCCGGTGAGCTAATATGATCGAAAAGTATGCTAAAAGATGATCAATTTGAACAGAAACGAAAAACTAAAACATTTCAAACTGAGCTTCAAAACGTAAAATATTCAGTGTCTTAAGTAGGTGAAAACGCTAAAATTATTGGAAACAGAATCCAGATTGCGATGTTTTTGAAGTGCAACAGTTCCGATCTACACAATCGAGGTGTCTTCGCAACGGCCTCAACGCGACGGTAAATATAAAGTCGGTTAATATCAAGACAAAATATTTCACGGTGACCGAAAAAGTGTAAAATTCGACTAACTTTGTTTGGGATGTATCTTTTAAAATATCGCAAAAGAGTACCTACTTCAACAGCGACACGTGCGCACAAACACTCTCGTGACCTAATTTGATCGAAAAGTATGCTAAAAGATGATCGATATGAACAGAAACGAAAAACTAAAACATTTCAAACTGAGCTTTAAAACTGCACATATTCAGTGACTAAAGTGGGTGAAAACGCTTAAATTATTGCAAACAGAATCCATATTGCGATGTTTTTGAAGTACAACAGGTCCGATCTACACAAACGTGTAGTCCACGCAACGGGTTCGACGCAACGGTCAATATAAAGTCGGTAAATAACAAGACAAAATTTTTCACGGTGACCGAAAAAGTGTAAAATTCGACTAACTTTGTATGGGATGTATCTTTTTAAATATCGCAAAAAGTACCTTCTTTAACAGCGGAACGTGCGCACAAACACTTCGGTGAGCAAATTTAATCGAAAAGTATGCTAAAAGATGATCAATTTGAACAGAAATGACAAACTAAAACATTTCAAACTCATATTCAGTGTCTAAAGTGGGTGAAAACGCTAAAATTATTGCAAACAGAATCAATATTGCGATGATTTTGAAGTGCAAAAGTTCCGATCTACACAATCGAGGTATTTACGCAACGGGCTCGATGTGACGGTCAATATAAAGTCGGTTAATATCAAGACAAAATATTTCACGGTGACCGAAAAAGTGTAACATTCGACTAACATTGTACGGGATGTATTTTTTAAAATATCGCAAAAGAGTACATACTAGAACAGCAAAGTGTGCGCAAAAACACTCCGGTGAGCTAATATGATCGAAAAGTATGCTAAAAGATGATCGATTTGAACAGAAACGACAAACTAAAACATTTCCAACTGAGCTTTAAACCGACAAATATTCAGTGTCTAAAGTAGGTGAAAACGCTAAAATTATTCCAAACAGAATCCATATTGCGATGTTTTTGAAGTGCAACAGGTCCGATCTACACAAACGAGGTGTCTTTGCAACGGGCTCGACGCGACGGTCAATATAAAGTCGGTTAATATCAAGACAAAATATTTCACGGTGACCGAAAAAGTGTAAAATTTGACTAACATTGTATGGGATGTATCTTTTAAAATATCGCAAAAGAGTACCTACTTCAACAGCGAAGCGTGCAAAAAACCACTTCGGTGAGCTAATGTGATCGAAAAGTATGCTAAAAGATGATCGATTTGAACAGAAACGACAAACTAAAACATTTCAAACAGAGCTTCAAAACGACAAATATTCAGTGTTTAAAGTAGGTGAAAACGCTAAAATTATTGCAAACAGAATCCATATTGCGAAGTTTTTAAAATGCTACATGTCCGGTCTACATAAACGAGGTGACTACGCAACGGCATCGACGCGACGGTCAATATGAAGTCGGTTATAACAAGACAAAATATTTCACGGTGACCGAAAAAGTGTAAAATTCGACTAACTTTGTATGGGATGTATTTTTTAAAATATCGCAAAAGAGTACCTATTTCAACAGCAAAGCGTGCGCAGAACCACTTCGGTGAGCTAATAAAAACCAAAAACATGCTAAAAGATGATCGATTTGAACAGAAACGACAAACTAAAACATTTCAAACTAAGCTTTAAAACGACAAATATTTAGTGTCTAAAGAAGGTGAAAACGTTAAAATTATTGCAAACAGAATCCATATTAAGATGTTTTAGAAGTGAAACAGGTTCGATCTACACATACGAGGTGTCTACGCAACGGGCTCGACGCGACGGTCAATATAAAGTAGGTTAATATCAAGTTAAAATAATTCACGGTAACCGAAAAAGTGTAAAATTCGACTAACTTTTTATGGGATGTATTTTTTTAAAATATCGCAAAACAGTACCTATTTTAACAGCGGACCGTGCGCAAAAACACTCCGGTGAGCTAATAAAAAAGAAAAAAATGCTTAAAGATGATCGATTTGAACAGAAACGACAAACTAAAACATTTCAAACGACAAATATTCAGTGTCTAAAGTGGGTGAAAACGATAAAATTATTGCAAACAGAATCAAGATTGCGATGTTTTTGAAGTGCAACAGGTCCGGTCTACACAAACGAGGTGTCTACGCAACGAGCTCGACGCAACCGTCAATATAAAGTCGGTTAATATCAAGACAAAATTTTTCACGGTGACCGAAAAAGTGTACAATTCGACTAACTTTTTACGGGTTGTATCTTTTGAAATATAGCAAAAAAGTACGTACTAGAACAGCGAAGTGTGCGCAAAAACATTCCATTGAGCTAATATGATCGAAAAGTATGCTAAAAGATGATCGATTTGAACAGAAACGACAAACTAAAACATTTCAAACTGAGCTTTAAAACGACAAATATTCAGTGTCTTAAGTAGGTGAAAACGCTAAAATTATTGCAAACAGAATCCATATTGCGACGGTTTTGAAGTGCAACAGGTCCAATCTACACAATCAAGGTGTCTACGCAACGGCATCGACGCGACGGTCAATATAAAGTCGGTTAATATCAAGACAAATTATTTCACGGTGACTGGAAAACTGTAAAATTCGACTAACTTTGTGCGAGATTTATCTTTTAAAATATCGCAAAAGAGTACCTACATCAACAGCGAAGCGTGCGCAGAACCACTTCGGTGAGCTAATAAAAAAGAAAAGTATGCTATAAGATGATCTATTTGAACAGAAACGACAAACTAAAACATTTCAAACTGAGCTTAAAAAGACAAATATTCGGTGTTAAAAGTAGGTGAAAACGCTAAAATTATTGCAAACAGAATCAATATTGCGATGTTTTTGAAGTGCAACAGGTCCGATCTACACAATCGAGGTGTCTACGCAACGGGCTCGACGCGACGGTCAATATAAAGTCGGTTAATATCAAGACAAAATATTTCATGGTGACCGAAAAAGTGTAAAATTCGACTATCAATTTATGGCATGTATCTTTTCAAATGACGCAGTAAATACCTTTTTTAATTACGAAGCGTGCGCAAAAACACTCCGGTGAGCTAATATGATCGTAAAGTATGCTAAAAGATCATCGATTTGAACAGAAACGACAAACTAAAACATTTCAAACTGAGCTTTAAAACGACAAATATTCAGTGTCTAAAGTAGGTGAAAACGCTAAAATTATTGCAAACAGAATTCATATTGCGACGGTTTTGAAGTGCAACAGGTCCGATCTACACAATCGAGGTGTCTACGCAACGGCATCGACGCGACGGTCAATATAAAGTCGGTTAATATCAAGACAAAATATTTCACGATGACCGAAAAAGTGTAAATTCGACTAACTTTGTATGGGATGTATCTTTTAAAATATCGCAAAAGAGTACCTATTTCAACAGCGACACGTGCGCACAAACACTCTCATGAGCTACTTTGATCAAAAAGTATGCTAAAAGATGATCGATTTGAACAGAAACGACAAACTAAAACATTTCAAACTGAGCTTCAAAACGACAAATATTCAGTGTCTAAAGTAGGTGAAAACGCTAAAATTATTACAAACAGAATCCAGATTGCGATGTTTTTGAAGTGCAGTTGTTCCGATCTACACAATACAGGTGTCTACGCAACGGGCTCGACGCGACGGTCAATATAAAGTCGGTTAATATCAAGACAAGATATTTCACGGTGACCGAAAAAGTGTCAAATTCGACTTACTTTGTATGGGATGTATCTTTTAAAATATCGCAAAAGAGTACCTCCTTCAACAGCGACACGTGCGCACAAACACTCTCGTGAGCTACTATGATCGAAAAGTATGCTAAAAGATGATCGATTTGAACAGAAACGACAAACTAAAACATTTCAAACTGAGCTTCAAAACGACAAATATTCAGTGTCTTAAGTAGGTGAAAACGCTAAAATTATTGCAAACAGAATCCATATTGCGAAGTTTTTAAAATGCCACAGGTCCTGTCTACATAATTGAGGTGACTACGCAACGGCATCGGCGCGACGGTCAATATAAAGTCGGTTAATATCAAGACAAAATATTTCACGGTGACCGAAAAAGTGTAAAATTCGACTAACTTTGTATGGGATGTATCTTTTAAAATATCGCAAAAGAGTACCTACTTCAATAGCAAAGCGTGCGCAAAACCACTTCAGTGATCTAATAAAAAAGAAAAATATGCTAAAAGATGATCGATTTGAACAGAAACGACAAACTAAAACATTTCAAACTGAGCTTCAAAACGACAAATATTCAGTGTTTAAATTAGGTGAAAACGCTAAAATTATTGCAAACAGAATCCATATTGCGAAGTTTTTTAAATGCCACAGGTCCTGTCTACATAATCGAGGTGACTACGCAACGGCATCAGCGCGACGGTCAATATAAAGTCGGTTAATATCAAGACAAAATATTTCACGGTGACCGAAAAAGTGTAAAATTCGACTAACTTTGTATGGCATGTATCTTTTAAAATAACGCAAAAGAGTACCTACTTCAACAGCAAAGCGTGCGCAGAACCACTTCAGTGATCTAATAAAAAAGAAAAGTATGCTAAAAGATGATCGATTTAAACAGAAATGACAAACTAAAACATTTCAAACTGAGCTTTAAAACGACAAATATTCAGTGTCTAAAGTAGGTGAAAACGCTAAAATTATTGCAAACAGAATCCATATTGCGACGGTTTTGAAGTGCAACAGGTCCGATCTACACAATCGAGGTGTCTACGCAACGGCATCGACGCGACGGTGAATATAAAGTCGGTTAATATCAAGACAAATTATTTCACGGTGACCGAAAAAGTGTAAAATTCGACTAACTTTGTATGGCATGTATCTTTTAAAATATCGCAAAAGAGTACCTACTTCAACAGCAAAGCGTGCGCAGAACCACTTCAGTGATCTAATAAAAAAGAAAAGTATGCTAAAAGATGATCGATTTAAACAGAAATGACAAACTAAATCATTTCAAACTGAGCTTTAAAACGACACATATTCAGTGTCTAAAGTAGGTGAAAACACTAAAATATTGCAAAGAGAATCCATATTGCGATGTTTTTAAAGTGGAACAAGTTCGATCTACAGAAACGAGGTGTCTACGCAACGGGCTCGATGCGAAGGTCAATATAAAGTCAGTTAATATCAAGACAAAATATTTTACGGTGACCGAAAATGTGTACAATTCGACTAACTTTGTATAGCAAGTATCTTATAAAATTACGCAGGAGAGTACCTTGTCCAACAGCGTAGCGTGCGCAAAACCACTTCGGTGAGCTAATGTGTTCAAAAAGTATGCTCAAAGATGATCGATTTGAACAGAAACGACAAACTAAAACATTTCAAACTGAGCTTTAAAACGACAAATATTCAGTGTCTAAAGTAGTTTAAAACGCTAAAATTATTGCAAACAGAATCCATATTGCGATGTTTTTGAAGTGAAACAGGTTTTACCTAAACAAACGAGGTGTCTTTGCAACGGCCTTGAAGTGACGGTCAATATAAAGTCGGTTAATATCAAGATAAAATTTCTCACGGTGACCGAAAAAGTGTAAAATTCGACTAACATTTTACGGGTTGTATCTTTTAAAATATCGCAAAAAAGTACCTACTAGAACAGCGACACGTACGCACAAATCATTCAAGAGCTAGTATGATCGAAAAGTATGCTAAAAGATGATCGATTTGAACAGAAACGACAAACTAAAACATTTCAAACTGAGCTTTAAAACGACAAATATTCAGTGTCTAAAGTAGGTGAAAACGCTAAAATTATTGCAAACAATCCATATTGCTATGTTTTTGAAGTTCAATAGGTCCGATCTTTACAATCGAGGTGTCTACGCAAAAGGCTCGACGCGACGGACAATATAAAGTCGGTTAATATCAAGACAAAATATTTCACGGTGACCGAAAAAGTGTAAATTCGACTAACATTGTATGGCATGTAACTTTTAAAATTACGCAGAAAATACCCTTTTTTAACAGCGGACCGTGCGCAAAAACACTCCGGTGAGCTAATATGATCGAAAAGTATGCTTAAAGATGATCGATTTGAACAGAAACGACAAACTAAAACATTTCAAACTGAGCTTTAAAACGACAAATATTCAAAGTCTAAAGTAGGTGAAAACGCTAAAATTATTGCAAACAGAATCCATATTGCAATGTTTTTAAAATGCCACAAGTGCGTTCTACATAATCGAGGTGTCTACGCAACGGCATCGACGCGATGGTCAATATAAAGTCGGTTAATATCAAGACAAAATATTTCACGGTGACCGAAAAAGTGTAAAATTGCGAAGTTTTTAAAATGCTACATGTCCGGTCTACATAAACGAGGTGACTACGCAACGGCATCGACGCGACGGTCAATATGAAGTCGGATAATATCAAGACAAAATATTTCACGGTGACCGAAAAAGTGTAAAATTCGACTAACTTTGTATGGGATGTATTTTTTAAAATATCGCAAAAGAGTACCTATTTCAACAGCAAAGCGTGCGCAGAACCACTTCGGTGAGCTAATAAAAACCAAAAACATGCTAAAAGATGATCGATTTGAACAGAAACGACAAACTAAAACATTTCAAACTAAGCTTTAAAACGACAAATATTTAGTGTCTAAAGAAGGTGAAAACGTTAAAATTATTGCAAACAGAATCCATATTAAGATGTTTTAGAAGTGAAACAGGTTCGATCTACACATACGAGGTGTCTACGCAACGGGCTCGACGCGACGGTCAATATAAAGTAGGTTAATATCAAGTTAAAATAATTCACGGTAACCGAAAAAGTGTAAAATTCGACTAACTTTTTATGGGATGTATTTTTTAAAATATCGCAAAACAGTACCTATTTTAACAGCGGACCGTGCGCAAAAACACTCCGGTGAGCTAATAAAAAAGAAAAAAATGCTTTAAGATGATCGATTTGAACAGAAACGACAAACTAAAACATTTCAAACGACAAATATTCAGTGTCTAAAGTGGGTGAAAACGATAAAATTATTGCAAACAGAATCAAGATTGCGATGTTTTTGAAGTGCAACAGGTCCGGTCTACACAAACGAGGTGTCTACGCAACGAGCTCGACGCAACCGTCAATATAAAGTCGGTTAATATCAAGACAAAATTTTTCACGGTGACCGAAAAAGTGTACAATTCGACTAACTTTTTACGGGTTGTATCTTTTGAAATATAGCAAAAAAGTACGTACTAGAACAGCGAAGTGTGCGCAAAAACATTCCATTGAGCTAATATGATCGAAAAGTATGCTAAAAGATGATCGATTTGAACAGAAACGACAAACTAAAACATTTCAAACTGAGCTTTAAAACGACAAATCGCACCTTCAGAATTAGAGAGACCTAATAAAAAAAAAGTTTTTAAGTCTGTGAAATGTGTATTTATTTAGAAATAATCAGCTTTGGTATAGATATATCGAAATATTTTTTATTGTACTTCAAAGTTTACTTATTTACCCAAACTCTGAATATTATTTTTGATTAAAATAAGTAATAATTAACGTCTGAAAGTGGTTGTTTATAGCGTTAATGACCCAACGTCAAAATTTCGGATTGGGTCTATTTAATTCTGAAGGTGCGAAATATTCAGTGTCTTAAGTAGGTGAAAACGCTAAAATTATTGCAAACAGAATCCATATTGCGACGGCTTTGAAGTGCAACAGGTCCAATCTACACAATCAAGGTGTCTACGCAACGGCATCGACGCGACGGTCAATATAAAGTCGGTTAATATCAAGACAAATTATTTCACGGTGACTGGAACACTGTAAAATTCGACTAACTTTGTGCGAGATTTATCTTTTAAAATATCGCAAAAGAGTACCTACATCAACAGCGAAGCGTGCGCAGAACCACTTCGGTGAGCTAATAAAAAAGAAAAGTATGCTATAAGATGATCTATTTGAACAGAAACGACAAACTAAAACATTTCAAACTGAGCTTAAAAAGACAAATATTCGGTGTTAAAAGTAGGTGAAAACGCTAAAATTATTGCAAACAGAATTCATATTGCGACGGTTTTGAAGTGCAACAGGTCCGATCTACACAATCGAGGTGTCTACGCAACGGCATCGACGCGACGGTCAATATAAAGTCGGTTAATATCAAGACAAAATATTTCACGATGACCGAAAAAGTGTAAATTCGACTAACTTTGTATGGGATGTATCTTTTAAAATATCGCAAAAGAGTACCTACTTCAATAGCAAAGCGTGCGCAAAACCACTTCAGTGATCTAATAAAAAAGAAAAGTATGCTAAAAGATGATCGATTTGAACAGAAACGACAAACTAAAACATTTCAAACTGAGCTTCAAAACGACAAATATTCAGTGTTTAAATTAGGTGAAAACGCTAAAATTATTGCAAACAGAATCCATATTGCGAAGTTTTTTAAATGCCACAGGTCCTGTCTACATAATCGAGGTGACTACGCAACGGCATCAGCGCGACGGTCAATATAAAGTCGGTTAATATCAAGACAAAATATTTCACGGTGACCGAAAAAGTGTAAAATTCGACTAACTTTGTATGGCATGTATCTTTTAAAATAACGCAAAAGAGTACCTACTTCAACAGCAAAGCGTGCGCAGAACCACTTCAGTGATCTAATAAAAAAGAAAAGTATGCTGAAAGATGATCGATTTAAACAGAAATGACAAACTCAAACATTTCAAACTGAGCTTTAAAACGACAAATATTCAGTGTCTAAAGTAGGTGAAAACGCTAAAATTATTGCAAACAGAATCCATATTGCGACGGTTTTGAAGTGCAACAGGTCCGATCTACACAATCGAGGTGTCTACGCAACGGCATCGACGCGACGGTGAATATAAAGTCGGTTAATATCAAGACAAATTATTTCACGGTGACTGGAAAACTGTAAAATTCGACTAACTTTGTGTGAGATTTATCTTTCAAAATATCGCAAAAGAGTACCTACTTCAACAGCAAAGCGTGCGCAGAACCACTTCAGTGATCTAATAAAAAAGAAAAGTATGCTAAAAGATGATCGATTTAAACAGAAATGACAAACTAAATCATTTCAAACTGAGCTTTAAAACGACACATATTCAGTGTCTAAAGTAGGTGAAAACGCTAAAATTATTGCAAAGAGAATCCATATTGCGATGTTTTTAAAGTGGAACAAGTTCGATCTACAGAAACGAGGTGTCTACGCAACGGGCTCGATGCGAAGGTCAATATAAAGTCAGTTAATATCAAGACAAAATATTTTACGGTGACCGAAAATGTGTACAATTCGACTAACTTTGTATAGCAAGTATCTTATAAAATTACGCAGGAGAGTACCTTGTCCAACAGCGTAGCGTGCGCAAAACCACTTCGGTGAGCTAATGTGTTCAAAAAGTATGCTCAAAGATGATCGATTTGAACAGAAACGACAAACTAAAACATTTCAAACTGAGCTTTAAAACGACAAATATTCAGTGTCTAAAGTAGTTTAAAACGCTAAAATTATTGCAAACAGAATCCATATTGCGATGTTTTTGAAGTGAAACAGGTTTGACCTAAACAAACGAGGTGTCTTTGCAACGGCCTTGAAGTGACGGTCAATATAAAGTCGGTTAATATCAAGATAAAATTTCTCACGGTGACCGAAAAAGTGTAAAATTCGACTAACATTTTACGGGTTGTATCTTTTAAAATATCGCAAAAAAGTACCTACTAGAACAGCGACACGTACGCACAAATCATTCAAGAGCTAGTATGATCGAAAAGTATGCTAAAAGATGATCGATTTGAACAGAAACGACAAACTAAAACATTTCAAACTGAGCTTTAAAACGACAAATATTCAGTGTCTAAAGTAGGTGAAAACGCTAAAATTATTGCAAACAATCCATATTGCTATGTTTTTGAAGTTCAATAGGTCCGATCTTTACAATCGAGGTGTCTACGCAAAAGGCTCGACGCGACGGACAATATAAAGTCGGTTAATATCAAGACAAAATATTTCACGGTGACCGAAAAAGTGTAAATTCGACTAACATTATATGGCATGTAACTTTTAAAATTACGCAGAAAATACCCTTTTTTAACAGCGGACCGTGCGCAAAAACACTCCGGTGAGCTAATATGATCGAAAAGTATGCTTAAAGATGATCGATTTGAACAGAAACGACAAACTAAAACATTTCAAACTGAGCTTTAAAACGACAAATATTCAAAGTCTAAAGTAGGTGAAAACGCTAAAATTATTGCAAACAGAATCCATATTGCAATGTTTTTAAAATGCCACAAGTGCGTTCTACATAATCGAGGTGTCTACGCAACGGCATCGACGCGATGGTCAATATAAAGTCGGTTAATATCAAGACAAAATATTTCACGGTGACCGAAAAAGTGTAAAATTCGACTAACTTTGTATGAGATGTATCTTTTAAAACATCGCAAAAGAGTAACTACTAGAATAGCGGAGCGTGCGTAGAACCACTTCGGTAAGCTCATAAAAAAGAAAACTATGCTAAAAGATGATCAATTTGAACAGAAATTACAAACTAAAACATTTCAAACTGAGCTTTAAAACGACACATATTCAGTGTCTAAAGTAGTTAAAAACGCTAAAATTAATGCAAACAGAATCTATATTGCGATGTTTTTGAAGTGCATCAGTTTCGATCTACAAAATCAAGGTGTCTACGCAATGGCCTCGACGCGTCGGTCAATATTAAGTCGGTTAATATCAAGACAAAATATTTCACGGTGACCGAAAAAGTGTAAAATTCGACTAACTTTGTATGAGATGTATCTTTTAAAACATCGCAAAAGAGTAACTACTAGAATAGCGGAGCGTGCGTAGAACCACTTCGGTAAGCTCATAAAAAAGAAAACTATGCTAAAAGATGATCAATTTGAACAGAAATTACAAACTAAAACATTTCAAACTGAGCTTTAAAACGACAAATATTCAAAGTCTAAAGTAGGTGAAAACGCTAAAATTATTGCAAACAGAATCCATATTGCAATGTTTTTAAAATGCCACAAGTGCGTTCTACATAATCGAGGTGTCTACGCAACGGCATCGACGCGATGGTCAATATAAAGTCGGTTAATATCAAGACAAAATTTTTCACGGTGACCGAAAAAGTGTAAAATTCGACTAACTTTTTACGGGTTGTATCTTTTGAAATATCGCAAGAGAGTACCTACTAGAACAGCAAAGTGTGCGCAAAAACACTCCGGTGAGCTAATATGATCGAAAAGTATGCTTAAAGATGATCGATTTGAACAGAAACGACAAACTAAAACATTTCAAACAGAATCCATATTGCAATGTTTTTAAAATGCCACAGGTCCGGTTAACATAATCGAGGTGACTACGCAACGGCCTCGACGCTACGGTCAATATAAAGTCGGTTAATATCAAGACAAAATATTTCACGGTAACCGAAAAAGTGTAAATTCGACTTACTTTGTATGGGATGTATCTTTTAAAATATCGCAAAAGAGTACCTACTTCAACAGCAAAGCGTGCGCAGAACCACTTCAGTGATCTAAGAAAAAAGAAAAATATTCTAAAAGATGATCGATTTAAACAGAAACGACAAACTAAAACATTTCAAACTGAGCTTTAAAACGACAAATATTTAGTGTCTAAAGTAGGTGAAAACGCTAAAATTATTGCAAACAATCCATATTGCTATGTTTTTGAAGTTCAATAGGTCCGATCTACACAATCGAGGTGTCTACGCAACGGGCTCGACGCGACGGACAATATAAAGTCGGTTAATATCAAGACAAAATATTTCACGGTGACCGAAAAAGTGTAAATTCGACTAACATTGTATGGCATGTATCTTTTAAAATTACGCAGAGAATACCTATTTTAACAGCAAAACGCGCGCAAAAACACATCGTTGAGCAAATATGATCAAAAAGTATCTTAAAAGATGATAGATTTGAACAGAAACGACAAACTAAAACATTTCAAACTGAGCTTCAAAACGACAAATATTCAGTGTCTAAAGAAGTTAAAAACGCTAAAATTATTGCAAACAGAATCCATATTGCGATGTTTTTGAAGTGCAACAGTTCCGATCTACACAATCGAGGTGTCTACGCAACGGGCTCGACGCGACGGTTAATATAAAGTCGGTTAATATGAAGACAAAATATTTCACGGTGACCGAAAAAGTGTAAAATTCGACTAACATTGTATGGCATGTATCTTTTAAAATTACGCAGAAAATACCTATTTTAAAAGCGGAGCGTGCGCAAAAACTCCGGTGAGCTAATATGATCGAAAAGTATGCTAAAAGAGGATCAATTTGAACAGAAACGAAAAACTAAAACATTTCAAACTGAGCTTCAAAACGTAAAATATTCAGTGTCTTAAGTAGGTGAAAACGCTAAAATTATTGGAAACAGAATCCAGATTGCGATGTTTTTGAAGTGCAACAGTTCCGATCTACACAATCGAGGTGTCTACGCAACGGCCTTAACGCGACGGTCAATATAAAGTCGGTTAATATCAAGACAAAATATTTCACGGTGACCGAAAAAGTGTAAAATTCGACTAACATTGTTTGGGATGTATCTTTTAAAATTTCGCAAAAGAGTACCTACTTCAACAGTGACACGTACGCACAAATCTCTCGTGACCTACTTTGATCAAAAAGTATGCTAAAAGATGATCGATTTGAACAGAAACGAAAAACTAAAACATTTTAAACTAAGCTTTAAAACGACAAATATTCAGTGTCTAAAGTAGGTGAAAACGCTAAAATTATTGCAAACAGAATCCACATTGCGATGTTTTTGAAGTGCAACAGGTCCGATCTACACAAACGAGTAGTCTACGCAACGGGCTCGACGCGACAGTCAATATAAAGTCGGTTAATATCAAGACAAAATATTTTACGTTGACCGAAAAAGTGTATAATTCGACTAACATTGTATGGCATGTATCTTTTAAAATTACGCAGAGAATACCTACTTTAACAGCGGAACGTGCGCACAAACACTTCGGTGAGCAAACATGATCGAAAAAATGCTAAAAGATGATCGATCCGAACAGACATAACAAACTAAAACATTTCAAACTGAGCTTCAAAACGACAAATATTCAGTGTCTAAAGAAGGTGAAAACGCTAAAATTATTGCAAACAGAATCCATATTACGATGTTTTAGAAGTGAAACAGGTCCGATCTACACACACGATTAGTCTACGCAACGGGCTCGACGCGACGGTCAATATAAAGTCGGTTATTATCAAGACAAAATATTTCACGGTGACCGAAAAAGTGTAAAATTCGACTAACATTGTATAGCATGTATCTTTTAAAACAACGCAGAGAGTACCTACTTTAACAGCCGAGCGTGCGCAGAACCACTTCGGTGAGCTAATATGATCGAAAAATATGCTAAAAGATGATCGATTTGAACAGAAACGACAAATTAAAACATTTCAAACTGCTTTAAAACGACAAATATTCAGTGTCTAAAGTAGGTGAAACCGCTAAAATTATTGCAAACAGAATCTAGATTGCGATGTTTTTGAAGTGCAACAGGTCCGATCTACACAATCGAGGTGTCTACGCAACGGCCTCAACGCGACGGTCAATATAAAGTCGGTTAATATCAATACAAAATATTTCACGGTGACCGAAAAAGTGTAAAATTCGACTAACTTTGTATGGGATGTATCTTTTAAAATATCGCAAAAGAGTACCTACTTCAACAGTGGCACGTACGCACAAATCTCTCGTGAGCTAGTATGATCAAAAGTATGCTAAAAGATGATCGATTTGAACAGAAACGAAAAACTAAAACATTTCAAACTGAGCTTTAAAACGACACATATTCAGTGACTAAAGTGGGTGAAAACGCTTAAATTATTGCAAACAGAATCCATATTGCGATGTTTTTGAAGTGCAACAGGTCCGATCTACACAATCGAGGTGTCTACGCAACGGCCTCCACGCGACGGTCAATATAAAGTCGGTTAATATCAAGACAAAATTTTTCACGGTGACCGAAAAAGTGTACAATTCGACTAACTTTTTACGGGTTGTATCTTTTGAAATATCGCAAAAGAGTACCTACTAGAACAGCGAAGTGTGCGCAAAAACACTCAATTGAGCTAATATGATCGAAAAGTATGCTTAAAGATAATCGATTTGAACAGAAATGACAAACTAAAACATTTCAAACTGAGCTTTAAAACGACACATATTCAGTGTCTAAAGTAGTTAAAAACGCTAAAATTATTGCAAACAGAATCCATATTGCGATGTTTTTGAAGTGCAACAGGTCCGATCTACACAATCTAGGTGTCTACGCAACGGCCTCTACGCGACGGTCAATATAAAGTCGGTTAATATCAAGACAAAATTTTTCACGGTGACCGAAAAAGTGTACAATTCGACTAACTTTTTACGGGTTGTATCTTTTGAAATATCGCAAAAGAGTTCCTACTAGAACAGCGAAGTGTGCGCAAAAACACTCAATTGAGCTAATATGATCGAAAAGTATGCTTAAAGATAATCAATTTGAACAGAAATGACAAACTAAAACATTTCAAACTGAGCTTTAAAACGACACATATTCAGTGTCTAAAGTAGTTAAAAACGCTAAAATTATTGCAAACAGAATCCAGATTGCGATGTTTTTGAAGTACAACAGGTCCGATCTACACAAACGTGTAGTCCACGCAACGGGTTCGACGCAACGGTCAATATAAAGTCGGTTAATAACAAGACAAAATTTTTCACGGTGACCGAAAAAGTGTAAAATTCGACTAACTTTGTATGGGATGTATCATTTAAAATATCGAAAAAGAGTACCTTTTTTAACAGCGACACGTACGCACAAACACTTTTATGAGCTACTATTATCGAAAAGTATGCTAAAAGATGATCGATTTGAACAGAAACGACAAACTAAAACATTTCAAACTGAGCTTTAAAACGACAAATATTCAGTGTCTAAAGTAGATTAAAACGCTAAAATTATTGCAAACAAAATCCATATTGCGATTTTTTTTAAGTGGATCAGGTCCGATCTACACAAACGAGTAGTCTACGCAACGGGTTCGATGCGACAGTCAATATAAAGTCGGTTAATATCAAGACAAAATATTTTACTTTTCTCCGAAAAAGTGTATAATTCGACTAACATTGTATGGCATGTATCTTTTTAAATTACGCAGAGAATACCTACTTTAACAGAGGAACGTGCGCACAAACACTTCGGTAAGCAAATATGATCGAAATAATGCTAAAAGATGATCGATCCGAACAGACATGACAAACTAAAACATTTCAAACTGAGCTTCAAAACGACAAATATTCAGTGTCTAAAGAAGGTGAAAACGTTAAAATTATTGCAAACAGAATCCATATTAGGATGTTTTAGAAGTGAAACAGGTTCGATCTACACATACGAGGTGTATACGCAACGGTCTCGTCGCGACGGTCAGTATAAAGTCGGTTAATATCAAGACAAAATATTTCACGGTGACCGGAAAAGTGAAAAATTCGACTAACATTGTATGGCATGTATCTTTTAAAATAACGCAGAGAGTACTTACTTTAACAGCGGAGAGTGCGCAAAATCACTCCGGTGAGCTAGTATGATCGAAAAGTATGCTAAAAGATGATCGATTTGAACAGAAACGACAAACTAAAACATTTCCAACTGAGCTTCAAAACGACAAATATTCAGTGTCTAAAGTAGTTAAAAACGCTAAAATTATTGCAAACAGAATCCATATTGCGATGTTTTTGAAGTGCAACAGTTCCGATCTACACAATCGAGGTGTCTACGCAACGGGCTCGACGCGACGGTCAATATAAAGTCGGTTAATATCAAGACAAAATTTTTCACGGTGACCGAAAAAGTGTAAAATTCGACTAACTTTTAACGGGTTGTATCTTTTGAAATATAGCAAAAGAGTACCTACTTGAACAACGAAGTGTGCGCAAAACACTCCGGTGAGCTAATATGATCGAAAAGTATGCTAAAAGATGATCGATTTGAACAGAAACGACAAACTAAAACATTTCAAACTAAGCTTCAAAACGACAAATATTCAGTGTCTAAAGTAGTTAAAAACGCTAAAATTATTGCAAACAGAATCCATATTGCGATGTTTTTGAAGTGCAACAGTTCCGATCTACACAATCGAGGTGTCTACGCAACGGGCTCGACGCGACGGTCAATATAAAGTCGGTTAATATCAAGACAAAATATTTCACGGTGACCGAAAAAGTGTAAAATTCGACTAACATTGTATGGCATGTATCTTTTAAAATAACGCAGACAATACCTTTTTAACCAGCGGAGCGTGCACAAAAACTCCGGTGAGCTAATATGATCGAAAAGTATGCTAAAAGATGATCAATTTGAACAGAAACGAAAAACTAAAACATTTCAAACTGAGCTTCAAAACGTAAAATATTCAGTGTCTTAAGTAGGTGAAAACGCTAAAATTATTGGAAACAGAATCCAGATTGCGATGTTTTTGAATTGCAATTGTTCCAATTTACACAATTGAGGTGTCTACGCAACGGGCTCGACGCGACGGTCAATATAAAGTCGGTTAATATCAAGACAAAATATTTCACGGTGACCGAAAAAGTGTAAAATTCGATAAACTTTGTTTGGGATGTATCTTTTAAAATATCGCAAAAGAGTACCTACTTCAACAGTGGCACGTACGCACAAATCTCTCGTGAGCTAGTATGATCGAAAAGTATGCTAAAAGATGATCGATTTGAACAGAAACGAAAAACTAAAACATTTCAAACTGAGCTTTAAAACGACACATATTCAGTGACTAAAGTGGGTGAAAACGCTTAAATTATTGCAAACAGAATCCATATTGCGATGTTTTTAAAGTGCAACAGGTCCGTTCTACACAATCGAGGTGTCTACGCAACGGCCTCCACGCGACGGTCAATATAAAGTCGGTTAATATCAAGACAAAATTTTTCACGGTGACCGAAAAAGTGTACAATTCGACTAACTTTTTACGGGTTGTATCTTTTGAAATATCGCAAAAGAGTACCTACTAGAACAGCGAAGTGTGCGCAAAAACACTCAATTGAGCTAATATGATCGAAAAGTATGCTTAAAGATAATCGATTTGAACAGAAATGACAAACTAAAACATTTCAAACTGAGCTTTAAAACGACACATATTCAGTGTCTAAAGTAGTTAAAAACGCTAAAATTATTGCAAACAGAATCCATATTGCGATGTTTTTAAAGTGCAACAGGTCCGATCTACACAATCGAGGTGTCTACGCAACGGCCTCCACGCGACGGTCAATATAAAGTCGGTTAATAACAAGACAAAATTTTTCACGGTGACCGAAAAAGTGTACAATTCGACTAACTTTTTACGGGTTGTATCTTTTGAAATATCGCAAAAGAGTACCTACTAGAACAGCGAAGTGTGCGCAAAAACACTCAATTGAGCTAATATGATCGAAAAGTATGCTTAAAGATAATCGATTTGAACAGAAATGACAAACTAAAACATTTCAAACTGAGCTTTAAAACGACACATATTCAGTGTCTAAAGTAGTTAAAAACGCTAAAATTATTGCAAACAGAATCCATATTGCGATGTTTTTGAAGTACAACAGGTCCGATCTACACAAACGTGTAGTCCACGCAACGGGTTCGACGCAACGGTCAATATAAAGTCGGTTAATAACAAGACAAAATTTTTCACGGTGACCGAAAAAGTGTAAAATTCGACTAACTTTGTATGGGATGTATCATTTAAAATATCGAAAAAGAGTACCTTTTTTAACAGCGACACGTACGCACAAACACTTTTATGAGCTACTATGATCGAAAAGTATGCTAAAAGATGATCGATTTGAACAGAAACGACAAACTAAAACATTTCAAACTGAGCTTTAAAACGACAAATATTCGGTGTCTAAAGTAGTTTAAAACGCTAAAATTATTGCAAACAGAATCCATATTGCGATGTTTTTGAAGTGAAACAGGTTTGACCTAAACAAACGAGGTGTCTTCGCAACGGCCTTGAAGTGACGGTCAATATAAAGTCGGTTAATATCAAGATAAAATTTCTCACGGTGACCGAAAAAGTGTAAAATTCGACTAACATTTTACGGGTTGTATCTTTTAAAATATCGCAAAAAAGTACCTACTAGAACAGCGACACGTACGCACAAATCATTCAAGAGCTAGTATGATCGAAAAGTATGCTAAAAGATGATCGATTTGAACAGAAACGACAAACTAAAACATTTCAAACTGAGCTTTAAAACGACAAATATTCAGTGTCTAAAGTAGGTGAAAACGCTAAAATTATTGCAAACAATCCATATTGCTATGTTTTTGAAGTTCAATAGGTCCGATCTACACAATCGAGGTGTCTACGCAAAAGGCTCGACGCGACGGACAATATAAAGTCGGTTAATATCAAGACAAAATATTTCACGGTGACCGAAAAAATGTAAATTCGACTAACATTGTATGGCATGTAACTTTTAAAATTACGCAGAAAATACCCTTTTTTAACAGCGGACCGTGCGCAAAAACACTTCGGTGAGCTAATATGATCGAAAAGTATGCTTAAAGATGATCAATTTGAACAGAAACGACAAACTAAAACATTTCAAACTGAGCTTTAAAACGACAAATATTCAAAGTCTAAAGTAGGTGAAAACGCTAAAATTATTGCAAACAGAATCCATATTGCAATGTTTTTAAAATGCCACAAGTGCGTTCTACATAATCGAGGTGTCTACGCAACGGCATCGACGCGATGGTCAATATAAAGTCGGTTAATATCAAGACAAAATATTTCACGGTGACCGAAAAAGTGTAAAATTCGACTAACATTGTATAGCATGTATCTTTAAAAACAACTCAAACGAGTAACTACTAGAATAGCGGAGCGTGCGAAGAACCACTTCGTTAAGCTCATAAAAAAGAAAAGTATGCTAAAAGATGATCGATTTGAACAGAAACGACAAACTTAAACATTTCAAACTGAGCTTTAAAACGACAAATATTCAGTGTCTAAAGTAGGTGAAAACGCTAAAATTATTGCAAACAGAATCCACATTGCGATGTTTTTGAAGTGCAACAGGTCCGTTCTACACAAACGAGTAGTCTACGCAACGGCATCGACGCGACGGTCAATATAAAGTAGGTTAATATCAAGACAAAATATTTCACGGTAACCGAAAAAGTGTAAAATTCGACTAACTTTGTATAGGATGTATCTTTTAAAATATCGCAAAACAGTACCTACTAGAACAGCAAAGCGTGCGCAAAAACACTCCGGTGAGCTAATATGATCGAAAAGTATGCTAAAAGATGATCGATTTGAACAGAAACGACAAACTAAAACATTTCAAACTGAGCTTTAAAACGACAAATATTCAGTGTCTAAAGTAGGTGAAAACGCTAAAATTATTGCAAACAATCCATATTGCTATGTTTTTGAAGTTCAATAGGTCCAATCTACACAATCGAGGTGTCTACGCAACGGGCTCGACGCGACGGACAATATAAAGTCGGTTAATATCAAGACAAAATATTTCACGGTGACCGAAAAAGTGTAAATTCGACTAACATTGTATGGCATGTATCTTTTAAAATTACGCAGAAAATACCCTTTTTTAACAGCGGACCGTGCGCAAAAACACTCCGGTGAGCTAATATGATCGAAAAGTATTCTGAAAGATGATCGATTTGAACAGAAACGACAAACTAAAACATTTCAAACTAAGCTTCAAAACGACAAATATTCAGTGTCTAAAGAAGTCAAAAACGCTAAAATTATTGCAAACAATCCATATTGCTATGTTTTTGAAGTTCAATAGGTCCAATCTACACAATCGAGGTGTCTACGCAACGGGCTCGACGCGACGGACAATATTAAGTCGGTTAATATCAAGACAAAATATTTCACGGTGACCGAAAAAGTGTAAATTCGACTAACATTGTATGGCATGTATCTTTTAAAATTACGCAGAAAATACCTTTTTTAACAGCGGAGCGTGCGCAAAAACTCCGGTGAGCTAATATGATGGAAAAGTATGCTAAAAGATGATCGATTTGAACAGAAACGAAAAACTAAAACATTTCAAACTAAGCTTTAAAACGACAAATATTCAGTGTCTAAAGTAGGTGAAAACGCTAAAATTATTGCAAACAGAATCCACATTGCGATGTTTTTGAAGTGCAACAGGTCCGATCTACACAAACGAGTAGTCTACGCAACGGGCTCGACGCGACAGTCAATATAAAGTCGGTTAATATCAAGACAAAATATTTTACGTTGACCGAAAAAGTGTATAATTCGACTAACATTGTATGGCATGTATCTTTTAAAATTACGCAGAGAATACCTACTTTAACAGCGGAACGTGCGCAGAACCACTTCGGTGAGCTAATATGATCGAAAAATATGCTAAAAGATGATCGATTTGAACAGAAACGACAAATTAAAACATTTCAAACTGCTTTAAAACGACAAATTTTCAGTGTCTAAAGTAGGTGAAAACACTAAAATTATTGCAAACAGAATCCATATTGCGATGTTTTTGAAGTGCAACAGGTCCGATCTACACAAACGTGTAGTCTACGCAACGGGCTCGACGCGACAGTCAATATAAAGTCGGTTAATATCAAGACAAAATTTTTCACGGTGACCGAAAAAGTGTACAATTCGACTAACTTTTAACGGGTTGTATCTTTTGAAATATAGCAAAAGAGTACCTACTAGAACAACGAAGTGTGCGCAAAACACTCCGGTGAGCTAATATGATCAAAAAGTATGCTAAAAGAAGATCGATTTGAACAGAAACGACAAAGTAATACATTTCAAACTGAGCTTTAAAACGACAAATATTCAGTGTCTAAAGTAGTTAAAAACGCTAAAATTATTGCAAACAAAATCCATATTGCGATTTTTTTGAAGTGCATCAGGTTCGATTTACACAAACGAGTAGTCTACGCAACGGGTTCGACGCGACAGTCAATATAAAGTCGGTTAATATCAAAACAAAATATTTTACGTTGACCGAAAAAGTGTATAATTCGACTAACATTGTATGGCATGTATCTTTTAAAATACGCAGAGAATACCTACTTTAACAGCGGATCGTGCGCACAAACACTTTGGTGAGCAAATATGATCGAAAAAATGCTAAAAGATGATCGATCCGAACAGACATGACAAACTAAAACATTTCAAACTGAGCTTCAAAACGACAAATATTCAGTGTCTAAAGAAGGTGAAAACGCTAAAATTATTGCAAACAGAATCCATATTGCGATGTTTTTGAAGTGCAACAGTTCCGATCTACAAAATCGAGGTGTCTACGCAACGGCCTCAACGCGACGGTCAATATAAAGTCGGTTAATATCAAGACAAAATATTTCACGGTGACCGAAAAAGTGTAAAATTCGACTAACTTTGTATGGGATGTATCTTTAAAAATATCGCAAAAGAGTACCTACTTCAACAGCGACACGTGCGCAGAACCACTTCGGTGAGCTAATATGATCGAAAAATATGCTAAAAGATGATCGATTTGAACAGAAACGACAAATTAAAACATTTCAAACTGCTTTAAAACGACAAATATTCAGTGTCTAAAGAAGGTGAAAACGCTAAAATTATTTCAAACAGAATCCATATTGCGATGTTTTAGAAGTGAAACAGGTCCGATCTACACACACGAGGTGTCTACGCAACGGGCTCGACGCGACGGTCAATATAAAGTCGGTTATTATCAAGACAAAATATTTCACGGTGACCGAAAACGTGTAAAATTCGACTTTTATTGTATGGCATGAATCTTTTAAAATTACGCAGAAAATACCTACTTTAACAGCGAAACGCGCGCAGAACCACTTCAGTGAGCTAATATAATTGGATGATCAAACGAACTTACCTTAAGTGAAGTTCGATCCAAATTGTCCTGACTTCGACGAAGAGATTTAATTGACCATGTAGTATGCCCTGCTACGCGTCTATTAACTCGCACACAGGTTTAGCGCAAGAAAGAGAAAGTAGAAAACCTCACTCCCTCCCACGCCTCACAGCACTGCCAGCCGCCTGTCGCTCATTCATTTCAGAGCAAGGAGACCGATGTATGAGATGTACAACATTGATTATACTTATGGTATGGGTGACGATTATTTTTGCATAAAAAACGTACACGGGAATTGGGAAGGGTGGGACCTTAAATCTCTTCGTCGAAGTCAGGACAATTTGGATCGAACTTCACTTAAGGTAAGTTCGTTTGATCATCCAATTGTCCTGCCTTCGACTCTGAGATTTAATTGACCATGTAGATGTTCGGAGTAAAATCAATGTTGTTATAACAGAATAAGTTGACATCTCTGTTAGTGTTTGATCATTAGAACGATCATATTAAATAACAATTTATTTTTCACGTCACCATCTTTGACATTTAGATGTATTACTATTACTAAAAAAGAATGGATGTATGATAACTATGATAAGTTATAACTTTCTACTATAAACAAATATTTTTACTAGGAAGAAAGAAGATATTTGTGAGTTTTTTTTTTAATGATTAATCGGTTTGCGAATAATATAGTTTTACACACTGAATTTGGCACGTAAAACAAATGATAATTTTATTACGAGGAAAGCTACATACAGAAAACACTTTTTAGTAAGCGCATTATCTTTGATAAGGTAACGGGCTGGAAGGTAAGTCTGACAAATCGTTATCTTGTCTTGCAATTTTTTAACATATTCTATAATTATAGATTTTAAATACATACATGATATTCTATTGCTTTTTTTAATGGGATATTTAGGTATTAATGTGACTGTTTTAAAGATATACGTTCGAATACCAAACATATAAATAATATTTTATACATTTAAATTTCGAATACCTGAGAAAACATATATATGGTAATAAAAAGTGTTAGATGATTGATATAAAAGCAATTGATTAATTTATTTATTTTAAGGAATGAAATTCTCTTAAGATCATGAAATATTTACAGGTATCTATCAATGCTATATGATTATTTGCTGAGTTACCAAAAGAATACGAAAATTCAATGGCTTTGAAATATTGTCGTTATCAGAAATTTTAAGGCATGGGTAAGTAGGTAAGTAATGATTTTTTATTTATTTATATATAATTAAAAATTCAATAAGTATTTTAGTTACTGAAAGGTAACTATATCAATCAATTTACAATATACAATCTTCTTCAGAAATGAAGAAGATTAAAAATCGGCTTCTGAGAACTTTGTGACTTTATAAGGGCGAACGACCGCAAACAATTTCTCCGACAGAAGTTTTGGTACTACCCGGCCCCGGCCAAATACGTTTATCTTATATTCGACTAATCGACCAGGAATGTTCGCCGAGTATTCGATAGTCGGCACATGGTCAGATTTCTCGTTGTAAATTTACTCACAATTTTATTGCCTGGATAAATTTTAAGGATTATAGTAAATATCTTTCGAGTTAGTTTCTATCTTTCGAGTCAGTTACTATGAGTTTTTTATTTATTTAATTACATATATATTTAAGTTTGACAAATATTGACTTGTTTCAATATTATGAGCAGTGTCAAAAAAAATCTGATTATGATTCAGAATTAGGGTACCTATTTGGACAAAAAATCTAAAAATAAACTGATATCGTATACAAGTACCTTTGTCATATCGAGATCCCAAGGTAGACTGGTTTCATACATATTTAAAAACATTCTTGTATATGGTTCATAAAAAAAAACAAGAATTATTTGGTTTACAATAATTATTTGACTCAAATTTTAATGAATTGTCGTATCACATGACGTCCTCTGGCGTAAGAGTGAAGGGAAAGTCCTTTAAAAAAAACATTTTGAAAATGAAATATATATATATATATATATATATTCAACTAGGAGGCGGGCCGGACTATCGTGCCACTAGACCTGTTTTGTTATTAATTTTAATTCTACAATTGTTCCACCATACCTTAGTAACTGGTGAATATTAAGATGAAATGTCCTTTGAAAATTTATTAAACACAGTTTATCGAATTCTTTAAACATCAAACGATAAAGTTCATATTATAAGTATCTATTTTATTACTAATTGGAGCAACGTTTCCAAAGAATCGTTCCTTAGTAACTTAGTGGCTTTCTGGGGAAGATTGTTGTGGAGTGGATGAATGTAATTGGGTGAAAAAAACTGATGATTAGAGAATATATTTATTTGATGTAGTTTATTATTAAATCACAGAATAAATAGTAGGAAAATTAACATGGTTCATATTTCCAATAACTCAAATTAGATAATTGTAGTGCAATTTGGGTCTAATGCAGCATTTCATTTAGGATACGCCAGTTTTATTTATTTATTTTAATATATAATAATTGCCTTTTGTTAAAAAAAATATCGATAGTAGTATTTGCGTAATAATGAACATGTCTTGTATTTATCACACCTTAAACGTCCCTACGTTTTACGTGTGGCATGTGGCACATGACAAATAAAAATAACCGAAAAATATTAAATAAAATAATATTATACTTGAGAAAATTAAATTGTCCCAATTCATATGCTTTGTTATTGCATATCCATAAAAAACAAAAAGGCATTATTTTCGTAAAATGGACTTGTTTCAATTTTGTAGCTACCTATTCTTACGGTATATTTAACAATGTGTTGATTAGTTCTGGTTAGTGCTATCTGCGGATACTTCATACAATATGACATTTTATTTGAATTATTCTTCGGTGGTGATCGTGGTAGCATATGTTAAAAAACAAGCTCATAGAAACAAAAGTAAATTAATTTAAGGTGACCAAAGGTTGTCACAATCTTTACTGATCTTGACTATTCCAAAGATAAAGGACACAGTTTTCTCGACTCGAGATTAAGTACCGAACTTTGCAACGGTTATATGAATGCATTCATAAAAAAGCGTATCACTGTCACAGCATATTTTTCTAAAAATGTAATCAATTCTAAAACAATGGAATACCGCGAGCACCTTAATAAATCTAATATGTCGGTAGTACTATATTGATTAGGGAATTTGATAAGATACATTTCAAAACAATCACGCTTTCCAGGTAGTTGTTATTGCATCGGTAAATAAAATCTAAGCTTTACCGTTATATTTCCTGAGAAATTGATTAAATCTTAGTTGGATTTCAAAACTAAATACGTCAAATTTTCTACCATTCAGAATCATACATATGCCAGGTATTGAGCAAAGCTCATTCTCATTTTTATCATAGCTGTTAAAATTGAAAGCAAAAAATGGGATTTTTAAACGGACCGGTTTTTATATGGACCCAACCATATTTTGGTACGTACTGGGCAAGCTTACAGCTTGCTTGCTTGCTTGCTATTTATAATAAAAGAGCCAACCACAAGCCGAATAGTTATAGGTATAAACAGAAAGCAGAAATGTATGTAAAAACTTGCTTTCAAAAAAAGTAAATTGTTATCTTTTTACACAATCTATTAAATTCGATATTTTAAGTAGTATTATTAAGCAGTGTTGCGTTTACCATAGCATTGTCTAATTAGACAATTTTATAGCCATTGGCAAGAAATAAGTACAAAAGAGTTGTAATCAATGGCGGATATAAGACCAAAACCACCCATAACTACGTGAGCTATGGAGGGATGCCATTCTACCGTTTTTAGAGCTTTGGGAAAAAATTTTGGAGCGTGTACTGCAGGTTGCGGAATACGTGTATTTATGATTAAGGTCTAGGCAGTTAAAGTGTTTTTAATTTTACTTTTCCGAGCAAAAATTTATAAAATAAATAAAAATTTATTCGATTTGAAATAAATCTGCCGCCACTATTTTTCGGTACTTACGAAAAGGTGCTTTGTATTATTTTATTGCTATTTTTGTTTGTTAGTGTGATGGCTTACATTATGCTCCATTTTAATATTTATCAAAAGATTGGCACTTAACACTTGTCTCAAGTGTTCGGTCGTGGTTTCGCCATGAGTGGAATACGGTAGCCCGTAATAAGTACATATGTACGTACGGCTTTAAGGTGATATAATAAAGCTTTTATAAAAACACATACCTTTTTTGGTCGGATTCTCGGATTCTGATTCCAAGTGCGAAACGTTGAAAAAACGCTGCAGTTGTGACGGTAGATCACCGTTACGAAGTAATTCGCGGCGCATCATGGGCCGTCGCGTTCGCACAGGTAGAACATACCCAGGCAGGCGCCTGTTGGGCCGGATGAGTGCGGGCGAGGGCCGCTGCTTCATACTTAGAGGCCATGATGGCGCATCGTCAGCGCTGCTTAGTATGTGGAATTATGTATGAATGCCTTTAGCTGTAATTTATTATTAGCATTAAAGCCCAATTGACTGTAAATTCACCCAATTTGTTCCTCTTTTTCGCAATGAAAATGAGGGTAGGATATTGGAAGCAACGCATACCAAAAGTCTCAGCTGAGATCAAAAATGATCTAGATAATTAGGACTGGCTGACATCGCGTGTCAGCTCGGCCGGTATTTGCTACAGATCAATATCGCGTATTGATTCGGAGCGGAAAATGCGGACTGGCTAGCATCGCGTGCTAGCTCGGCCGCGAAGCGTAAAGCATGCATGGTGCAGCCACGCTGGGTAGTGCGTTTTACTTCACATTCACTTTATGAATATATACGTATCACTATAAGGTAAGTTACGTTTAGCACGAAATAAAAACTTAACGATATATACTGTGGTTACTGCGTGCGTTGTAACGGCGCGCGCGCACGGACACGAATGAGCGACAGGCGGCTGGCAGTGCTGTGAGGCGTGGGAGGGAGTGAGGTTTTCTACTTTCTCTTTCTTGCGCTAAACCTGTGTGCGAGTTAATAGACGCGTAGCAGGGCATACTACATGGTCAATTAAATCTCAGAGTCGAAGGCAGGACAATCGAAAAATATGCTAAAAGATGATCGATTTCAACAGAAACGACAAAGTAAAACATTTCAAACTGAGCTTAAAAACGACGAATATTCAGTGTCTAAAGTAGGTGAAAACGCAAAAAATATTGCAAACAGAATCCACATTGCGATTTTTTTGAAGTGCAACAAATCCGATCTACACAAACGAGGTGTTTTAGCAAGGGGCTCGATGCTACGGTCAATATAAAGTCGGTTAATATCAAGACAAAATATTTCACGGTGACAGAAAAAGTGTAAAATTCGACTAACTTTGTATGGGATGTATTTTAAAAAATATCGTAAAGTGTACCAACTAGAACAGCGGAGCGAGCGCAGAACCACTTCGGTGAGCTAATATGATCGAAAAAAATGCTAAAATATGATCGATTTGAACAGAAACGACAAACTAAAACATTTCAAACTGAGCTTTAAAACGACACATATTCCGTGTCTAAAGTAGTTAAAAACGCTAAAATTATTGCAAAGAGAATCCATATTGCGATGTGTTTGAAGTGCCACAGGTCCGATCTACACAAACGTGTAGTCCACGCAACGGGTTCGACGCAACGGTCAATATAAAGTCGGTTAATAACAAGACAAAATTTTTCACGGTGACCGAAAAAGTGTAAAATTCGACTAACTTTGTATGGGATGTATCATTTAAAATATCGAAAAAGAGTACCTTTTTTAACAGCGACACGTACGCACAAACTTTTTTATGAGCTACAATGATCGAAAAGTATGCTAAAAGATGATCGATTTGAACAGAAACGACAAACTAAAACATTTCAAACTGAGCTTTAAAACGACAAATATTCAGTGTCTAAAGTAGTTTAAAACGCTAAAATTATTGCAAACAAAATCCATATTGCGATTTTTTTGAAGTGCATCAGGTCCGATCTACACAAACGAGTAGTCTACGCAACGGGTTCGATGCGACAGTCAATATAAAGTCGGTTAATATCAAGACAAAATATTTTACGTTGACCGAAAAAGTGTATAATTCGACTAACATTGTATGGCATGTATCTTTTAAAATTACGCAGAGAATACCAACTTTAACAGCGGAACGTGCGCACAAACACTTCGGTGAGCAAATATGATCGAAAAAATGCTAAAAGATGAGCGATCCGAACAGACATGACAAACTAAAACATTTCAAACTGAGCTTCAAAACGACAAATATTCAGTGTCTAAAGAAGGTAAAAACGCTAAAATTTTTGCAAACAGAATCCATATTGCGATGTTTTAGAAGTGAAACAGGTTCGATCTACACATACGAGGTGTCTACGCAACGGGCTCGACGCGACGGTCAATATAAAGTCGGTTATTATCAAGACAAAATATTTCACGATGACCGAAAAAGTGTAAATTCGACTAACTTTGTATGGGATGTATCTTTTAAAATAAAGCAGACAATACCTTTTTTAACAGCGGAGCGTGCGCAAAAACTCCGGTGAGCTAATATGATCGAAAAGTATGCTAAAAGATGATCAATTTGAACAGAAACGAAAAACTAAAACATTTCAAACTGAGCTTCAAAACGTAAAATATTCAGTGTCTTAAGTAGGTGAAAACGCTAAAATTATTGGAAACAGAATCCAGATTGCGATGTTTTTGAAGTGCAACAGTTCCGATCTACACAATCGAGGTGTCTTCGCAACGGCCTCAACGCGACGGTAAATATAAAGTCGGTTAATATCAAGACAAAATATTTCACGGTGACCGAAAAAGTGTAAAATTCGACTAACTTTGATTGGGATGTATCTTTTAAAATATCGCAAAAGAGTACCTACTTCAACAGCGACACGTGCGCACAAACACTCTCGTGACCTAATTTGATCGAAAAGTATGCTAAAAGATGATCGATTTGAACAGAAACGAAAAACTAAAACATTTCAAACTAAGCTTTAAAACGACAAATATTCAGTGTCTAAAGTAGGTGAAAACGCTAAAATTATTGCAAACAGAATCCACATTGCGATGTTTTAGAAGTGAAACAGGTCCGATCTACACATACGAGGTGTCTACGCAACGGGCTCGACGCGACGGTCAATATAAAGTCGGTTATTATCAAGACAAAATATTTCACGGTGACCGAAAAAGTGTAAAATTCGACTAACATTGTATGGCATGTATCTTTTAAAATATCGCAAAAGAGTACCTACTTCAACAGTGACACGTACGCACAAATCTCTCGTGAGCTAGTATGATCGAAAAGTATGCTAAAAGATGATCGATTTGAACAGAAACGACAAACTAAAACATTTCAAACTGAGCTTTAAAACGGCACATATTCAGTGACTAAAGTGGGTGAAAACGCTTAAATTATTGCAAACAGAATCCATATTGCGATGTTTTTGAAGTACAACAGGTCCGATCTACACAAACGTGTAGTCCACGCAACGGGTTCGACGCAACGGTCAATATAAAGTCGGTTAATAACAAGACAAAATTTTTCACGGTGACCGAAAAAGTGTAAAATTCGGCTAACTTTTTACGGGTTGTATCTTTTGAAATATCGCAAAAGAGTACCTACTAGAACAACGAAGTGTGCGCAAAACACTTCGGTGAGCTAATATGATCGGAAAGTATGCTAAAAGATGATCGATTTGAACAGAAACGACAAACTAAAATTTTTCAAACTGAGCTTTAAAACGACAAATATTCAGTGTCTAAAGTAGTTTAAAACGCTAAAATTATTGCAAACAAAATCCATATTGCGATTGTTTTGAAGTGCAACAGGTCCGATCTACGCAAACGAGTAGTCTACGCAACGGGCTCGACGCGACAGTCAATATAAAGTCGGTTAATATCAAAACAAAATATTTTACGTTGACCGAAAAAGTGTATAATTCGACTAACATTGTATGGCATGTATCTTTTAAAATTACGCAGAGAATACCTACTTTAACAGCGGAACGTGCGCACAAACACTTCGGTGAGCAAATATGATCGAAAAAATGCTAAAAGATGATCGATCCGAACAGACATGACAAACTAAAACATTTCAAACTGAGCTTCAAAACGACAAATATTCAGTGTCTAAAGAAGGTGAAAACGCTAAAATTATTGCAAACAGAATCCATATTGCGATGTTTTAGAAGTGAAACAGGTCCGATCTACACATACGAGGTGTCTACGCAACGGCATCGACGCGACGGTCAATATAAAATCGGTTATTATCAAGACAAAATATTTCACGGTGACCGAAAAAGTGTAAAATTCGACTAACATTGTATGGCATGTATCTTTTAAAACAACGCAGATAGTAACTACTTCAACAGCCGAGCGTGCGCAGAACCACTTCGGTGAGCTAATATGATCGAAAAATATGCTAAAAGATGATCGATTTGAACAGAAACGACAAATTAAAACATTTCAAACAGCTTTAAAACGACAAATATTCAGTGTCTAAAGTAGGTGAAAACGCTAAAATTATTGCAAACAGAATCAAGATTTCGATGTTTTTGAAGTGCAACAGGTCCGATCTACAGAATCGAGGTGTCTACGCAACGGCCTCAACGCGACGGTCAATATAAAGTCGGTTAATATCAATACAAAATATTTCACGGTAACCGAAAAAGTGTAAAATTCGACTAACTTTGTATGGGATGTATCTTTTAAAATATCGCAAAAGAGTACCTACATCAACAGTGACACGTATGCACAAATCTCTCGTAAGCTAGTATGATCGAAAAATATGCTAAAAGATGATCGATTTGAACAGAAACGACAAACTAAAACATTTCAAACTGAGCTTTAAAACGGCATATATTCAGTGACTAAAGTGGGTGAAAACGCTTAAATTATTGCAAACAGAATCCATATTGCGATGTTTTTGAAGTGCAACAGGTCCCATCTACACAATCAAGGTGTCTACGCAACGGCCTCCACGCGACGGTCAATATAAAGTCGGTTAATATCAAGACAAAATTTTTCACGGTGACCGAAAAAGTGTACAATTCGACTAACTTTTTACGGGTTGTATCTTTTGAAATATCGCAAAAGAGTACCTACTAGAACAGCGAAGTGTGCGCAAAAACACTCCATTGAGCTAATATGATAGAAAAAAATGCTTAAAGATAATCGATTTGAACAGAAATGACAAACTAAAACATTTCAAACTGAGCTTTAAAACGACACATATTCAGTGTCTAAAGTAGGTGAAAACTCTAAAATTATTGCAAACAAAATCCATATTGCGATTGTTTTGAAGTGCATCAGGTCCGATCCACACAAACGAGTAGTCAACGCAACGGGTTCGATGCGACAGTCAATATAAAGTCGGTTAATATCAAGACAAAATATTTTACGTTGACCGAAAAAGTGTATAATTCGACTAACATTGTATGGCATGTATCTTTTAAAATTACGCAGAGAATACCTACTTTAACAGCGGAACGTGCGCACAAACACTTCGGTGAGCAAATATGATCGAAAAAATGCTAAAAGATGATCGATCCGAACAGACATGACAAACTAAAACATTTCAAACTGAGCTTCAAAACGACAAATATTCAGTGTCTAAAGAAGGTGAAAACGCTAAAATTATTGCAAACAGAATCCATATTGCGATGTTTTAGAAGTGAAACAGGTTCGATCTACACATACGAGGTGTCTACGCAACGGGCTCGACGCGACGGACAATATAAAGTCGGTTATTATCAAGACAAAATATTTCACGATGACCGAAAAAGTGTAAATTCGACTAACTTTGTATGGGTTGTATCTTTTAAAATAACGCAGACAATACCTTTTTTAACAGCGGAGCGTGCGCAAAAACTCCGGTGAGCTAATATGATCGAAAAGTATGCTAAAAGATGATCAATTTGAACAGAAACGAAAAACTAAAACATTTCAAACTGAGCTTCAAAACGTAAAATATTCAGTGTCTTAAGTAGGTGAAAACGCTAAAATTATTGGAAACAGAATCCAGATTGCGATGTTTTTGAAGTGCAACAGTTCCGATCTACACAATCGAGGTGTCTTCGCAACGGCCTCAACGCGACGGTAAATATAAAGTCGGTTAATATCAAGACAAAATATTTCACGGTGACCGAAAAAGTGTAAAATTCGACTAACTTTGTTTGGGATGTATCTTTTAAAATATCGCAAAAGAGTACCTACTTCAACAGCGACACGTGCGCACAAACACTCTCGTGACCTAATTTGATCGAAAAGTATGCTAAAAGATGATCGATTTGAACAGAAACGAAAAACTAAAACATTTCAAACTAAGCTTTAAAACGACAAATATTCAGTGTCTAAAGTAGGTGAAAACGCTAAAATTATTGCAAACAGAATCCACATTGCGATGTTTTTGAAGTGCAACAGGTCCGATCTACACAAACGAGTAGTCTACGCAACGGGCTCGACGCGACAGTCAATATAAAGTCGGTTAATATCAAGACAAAATATTTTACGTTGACCGAAAAAGTGTATAATTCGACTAACATTGTATGGCATGTATCTTTTAAAATTACGCAGAGAATACCTACTTTAACAGCGGAACGTGCGCACAAACACTTCGGTGAGCAAATATGATCGAAAAAATGCTAAAAGATGATCGATCCGAACAGACATGACAAACTAAAACATTTCAAACTGAGCTTCAAAACGACAAATATTCAGTGTCTAAAGAAGGTGAAAACGCTAAAATTATTGCAAACAGAATCCATATTGCGATGTTTTAGAAGTGAAACAGGTCCGATCTACACATACGAGGTGTCTACGCAACGGGCTCGACGCGACGGTCAATATAAAGTCGGTTATTATCAAGACAAAATATTTCACGGTGACCGAAAAAGTGTAAAATTCGACTAACATTGTATGGCATGTATCTTTTAAAATATCGCAAAAGAGTACCTACTTCAACAGTGACACGTACGCACAAATCTCTCGTGAGCTAGTATGATCGAAAAGTATGCTAAAAGATGATCGATTTGAACAGAAACGACAAACTAAAACATTTCAAACTGAGCTTTAAAACGGCACATATGCAGTGACTAAAGTGGGTGAAAACGCTTAAATTATTGCAAACAGAATCCATATTGCGATGTTTTTGAAGTACAACAGGTCCGATCTACACAAACGTGTAGTCCACGCAACGGGTTCGACGCAACGGTCAATATTGTTAAATAATAAAAAAATAATCTTTAATATCTGATTTATTAAATAGTTGATTAAAATTTAAATTACAAACTTTGTTAAAAAATTAAATAAATCACTAAACTAAACATGCCGCCGCAACTAGCAACTAAACAAAAGAGCCGGTCTAGCCTATGGCAGAACACAAAGGGAGTTGTGGGTAGACTTTGGGGTGAGACCGGAGCCGATACGTATGAAATGATTTAGGGAGCAATCACAATGTTAACTTTGAGTAATGTAAAAATTAAATAAAAATGAAGGTGTGGGCGCCAGGCACTGCTGGGTGCAGCACCGTATTATAAGGAAGAGTAAAGATCCCTATACGGGTTACCGGGGTAGATGCCTCGGGACGGAGAGAAATCGGAGACCCTGGAGCGGATTTGGCAGGCCGGGGTTCTCCGCAAACGTAGATCCCGAAGGCACCCGAAGATGAGGTAATACAATCAAAGCAAAACCAAAAAAAAACCCTGGAAAGTGACAAAAGACCTATTTTATGGTTTGTCACAACCAGTACTAAAAATATTCAAAAAGGGGGGAAATTATCTCAAATAAAGGCTTTTCAAATGTGAATTTACTTCGATAATGCTATGGAAAATATTAAATTAAGTGAATTTGGAATGGAAAACCTAAATTTGTAACAATAGGGCGCGAACTTTTCATCTACCCTCCAGCAAGAATAAAAATGAAAAATTTACCTCAAAAGGGGTTGGAATGACGGATTTCAGCGCCGAGTCGAATGCTGTATCACGCCTGCCACGCCGTCTCCCGTGACCTCCAAGAATTCTGCGAGGACGAGGGAAATACCACAAAAGTTAGTTTTCGAAACAACACAACCTCAACGAACTCAAAGTAAATTGGAAAATCGCACAAAATGCGAGAATACTTACAATTAAAAGATTTGAAATTGAGTAACGGTCTCGGGGACTGATCTCTGAAGCTGGTGGCACTCTTGGGCGGTGGAAAGGTTGATCTGAACTTCACGACGCAAAATCCAAGAAAAAAAACCCGGAATCTGCTGACCAGTACTTTTATATCAACAACTGTCACTGTCACTGATTTGACCAAACGACCATAGACACGTAGAATAAAAACTATTACAATCTAATTGAATTTTAAATAAATGTTTAAAAGGGATAATATTTGTACTCTGAATTAATTGGAAGCAAATTAAACAAATTAAGAATCAAAACAAAAATAATTGGAAAGAGGAAATTGCTGAGCTAACGAGCTCAACAAACCGAATCGCTACATAATCTGTGGCGACGGGAAAATAATACTTCTAAGCTGTCAACGCCAGTGTCAAACTTGATGAAATATTTGTTTTGGAAGCTAGCTACAAATCAATCTCAAGGTTAATGAAATAATCTAATTAATGTAGTAAATAAATTAATCTATTTAATGATAAAACGAATTGCAGTGCAGGAATGAGACGAAAGAATGCAATAAAAACCCTAAACTATCGCAGGAGGTAAGTTAAAAGAAAGGTTCCATTTTTACTATGTAACATATATATATTTCTATATATATTTCTTTAATATCTGATTTATTAAATAGTTGATTTAAATTTAAATTACAAACTTTGTTAAAAAAATTAAATAAATCACTAAACTAAACAAGCCGCCGCAACTAGCAACTAAACAAAAGAGCCGGTCTAGCGTATGGCAGATCCAAAGGGAGTTGTGGGTAGACTTTGGGGTGAGACCGGAGCCGATACGTATAAAATGATTTAGGGAGCAATCACAATGTTAACTTAAAGTAATGTAAAAATTAAATGAATATGAAGGTGTGGGCGCCAGGCACTGCTGGGTGCAGCACCGTATTACAAGAAAGAGCAAAGATCCCTATACGGGTTACCGGGGTAGATGCCTCGGGCCGGAGAGAAATTGGAGACCCTGGAGCGGATTTGGCAGGCCGGGGTTCTCCGCAAATGTAGATCCCGAAGGCACCCGAAGAGGAGGTGATGGGATAAAATCAAAGCAAAACCAAAAAAAACCCCTGGAAAGTGACAAAAGACCTATTTTATGGTTTGTCACAACCAGTACTAAAAATATTCAAAAAGGGGGGAAATTATCTCAAATAAAGGCTTTTCAAATGTGAATTTACTTCGATAATGCTATGGAAAATATTAAATTAAGTGAATTTGGAATGGAAAACCTAAATTTGTAACAATAGGGCGCGAACTTTTCATCTACCCTCCAGCAAGAATAAAAATGAAAAATTTACCTCAAAAGGGGTTGGAATGACGGATTTCAGCGCCGAGTCGAATGCTGTATCACGCCTGCCACGCCGTCTCCCGTGACCTCCAAGAATTCTGCGAGGACGAGGGAAATACCACAAAAGTTAGTTTTCGAAACAACACAACCTCAACGAACTCAAAGTAAATTGGAAAATCGCACAAAATGCGAGAATACTTACAATTAAAAGATTTGAAATTGAGTAACGGTCTCGGGGACTGATCTCTGAAGCTGGTGGCACTCTTGGGCGGTGGAAAGGTTGATCTGAACTTCACGACGCAAAATCCAAGAAAAAAAACCCGGAATCTGCTGACCAGTACTTTTATATCAACAACTGTCACTGTCACTGATTTGACCAAACGACCATAGACACGTAGAATAAAAACTATTACAATCTAATTGAATTTTAAATAAATGTTTAAAAGGGATAATATTTGTACTCTGAATTAATTGGAAGCAAATTAAACAAATTAAGAATCAAAACAAAAATAATTGGAAAGAGGAAATTGCTGAGCTAACGAGCTCAACAAACCGAATCGCTACATAATCTGTGGCGACGGGAAAATAATACTTCTAAGCTGTCAACGCCAGTGTCAAACTTGATGAAATATTTGTTTTGGAAGCTAGCTACAAATCAATCCCAAGGTTAATGAAATAATCTAATTAATGTAGTAAATAAATTAATCTATTTAATGATAAAACGAATTGCAGTGCAGGAATGAGACGAAAGAATGCAATAAAAACCCTAAACTATCGCAGGAGGTAAGTTAAAAGAAAGGTTCCATATTTACTATGTAACAATATAAAGTCGGTTAATAACAAGACAAAATTTTTCACGGTGACCGAAAAAGTGTAAAATTCGACTAACTTTTTACGGGCTGTATCTTTTGAAATATCGCAAAAGAGTACCTACTAGAACAACGAAGTGTGCGCAAAACACTTCGGTGAGCTAATATGATCGGAAAGTATGCTAAAAGATGATCGATTTGAACAGAAACGACAAACTAAAATTTTTCAAACTGAGCTTTAAAACGACAAATATTCAGTGTCTAAAGTAGTTTAAAACGCTAAAATTATTGAAAACAAAATCCATATTGCGATTGTTTTGAAGTGCATCAGGTCCGATCTACACAAACGAGTAGTCAACGCAACGGGTTCGATGCGAAAGTCAATATAAAGTCGGTTAATATCAAGACAAAATATTTTACGTTGACCGAAAAAGTGTATAATTCGACTAACATTGTATGGCATGTATCTTTTAAAATTACGCAGAGAATACCTACTTTAACAGCGGAACGTGCGCACAAACACTTCGGTGAGCAAATATGATCGAAAAAATGCTAAAAGATGATCGATCCGAACAGACATGACAAACTAAAACATTTCAAACTGAGCTTCAAAACGACAAATATTCAGTGTCTAAAGAAGGTGAAAACGCTAAAATTATTGCAAACAGAATCCATATTGCGATGTTTTAGAAGTGAAACAGGTTCGATCTACACATACGAGGTGTCTACGCAACGGGCTCGACGCGACGGTCAATATAAAGTCGGTTATTATCAAGACAAAATATTTCACGATGACCGAAAAAGTTTAAAATTCGACTAACTTTGTATGGGATGTATCTTTTAAAATAACGCAGACAATACCTTTTTTAACAGCGGAGCGTGCGCAAAAACTCCGGTGAGCTAATATGATCGAAAAGTATGCTAAAAGATGATCAATTTGAACAGAAACGAAAAACTAAAACATTTCAAACTGAGCTTCAAAACGTAAAATATTCAGTGTCTTAAGTAGGTGAAAACGCTAAAATTATTGGAAACAGAATCCAGATTGCGATGTTTTTGAAGTGCAACAGTTCCGATCTACACAATCGAGGTGTCTTCGCAACGGCCTCAACGCGACGGTAAATATAAAGTCGGTTAATATCAAGACAAAATATTTCACGGTGACCGAAAAAGTGTAAAATTCGACTAACTTTGTTTGGGATGTATCTTTTAAAATATCGCAAAAGAGTACCTACTTCAACAGCGACACGTGCGCACAAACACTCTCGTGACCTAATTTGATCGAAAAGTATGCTAAAAGATGATCGATTTGAACAGAAACGAAAAACTAAAACATTTCAAACTAAGCTTTAAAACGACAAATATTCAGTGTCTAAAGTAGGTGAAAACGCTAAAATTATTGCAAACAGAATCCACATTGCGATGTTTTTGAAGTGCAACAGGTCCGATCTACACAAACGTGTAGTCCACGCAACGGGTTCGACGCAACGGTCAATATAAAGTCGGTTAATAACAAGACAAAACTTTTCACGGTGACCGAAAAAGTGTAAAATTCGACTAACTATTTACGGGTTGTATCATTTGAAATATCGCAAAAGAGTACCTACTTGAACAACAAAGTGTGCGCAAAACACTCCGGTGAGCTAATATGATCGGAAAGTATGCTAAAAGATGATCGATTTGAACAGAAACGACAAACTAAAACATTTCAAACTGAGCTTTAAAACGACAAATATTCAGTGTCTAAAGTAGTTTAAAACGCTAAAATTATTGCAAACAAAATCCATATTGCGATGTTTTAGAAGTGAAACAGGTCCGATCTACACATACCAGTAGTCTACGCAACGGGTTCGATGCGACAGTCAATATAAAGTCGGTTAATATCAAGACAAAATATTTTACGTTGACCGAAAAAGTGTATAATTCGACTAACATTGTATGGCATGTATCTTTTAAAATTACGCAGAGAATACCTACTTTAACAGCGGAACGTGCGCACAAACACTTCGGTGAGCAAATATGATCGAAAAAATGCTAAAAGATGATCGATCCGAACAGACATGACAAACTAAAACATTTCAAACTGAGCTTCAAAACGACAAATATTCAGTGTATAAAGAAGGTGAAAACGCTAAAATTATTGCAAACAGAATCCATATTGCGATGTATTAGAAGTGAAACAGGTCCGATCTACACATACGAGGTGTCTACGCAACGGGCTCGACGCGACGGTCAATATAAAGTCGGTTATTATCAAGACAAAATTTTTCACGGTGACCGAAAAAGTGTAAAATTCGACTAACTTTTTACGGGTTGTATCTTTTGAAATATCGCAAAAGAGTACCTACTTCAACAGTGACACGTACGCACAAATCTCTCGTGAGCTAGTATGATCGAAAAGTATGCTAAAAGATGATCGATTTAAACAGAAACGACAAACTAAAACATTTCAAACTGAGCTTCAAAACGACAAATATTCAGTGTCTAAAGTAGGTGAAAACACTAAAATTATTGCAAACAGAATCCATATTGGAATGTTTTTGAAGTGCAACAATTCCGATCTACACAATCGAGGTGTCTACGCAACGGCCTCAACGCGACGGTCAATATAAAGTCGGTTAATATCAAGACAAAATATTTCACGGTGACCGAAAAAGTGTAAAATTCGACTAACTTTGTATGGGATGTATCTTTTAAAATATCGCAAAAGAGTACCTACTTCAACAGCGACACGTGCGCAGAACCACTTCGGTGAGCTAATATGATCGAAAAATATGCTAAAAGATGATCGATTTGAACAGAAACGACAAATTAAAACATTTCAAACTGCTTTAAAACGACAAATATTCAGTGTCTAAAGAAGGTGAAAACGCTAAAATTATTTCAAACAGAATCCATACTACTTTAACAGCGGAACGTTCGAAGAACTACTTCTATGAGCTAAAATGATCGAAAAGTATGCTAAAAGATGATCGATTTAACAGAAACCACAAACTAAAACATTTTAAACTAAGCTATAAAACGACAAATATTCAGTGTCTAAAGTAGGTGAAAACGCTAAAATTTTTGCAAACAGAATCTTTTTTGCGATGTTTTTAAAGTGCAAAAGGTCCGGTCTACACAATTGAGGTGTCTTCGCAACGAGCTTGACGCGAGGGTCCACATAAAGTCGGTTAATATCAAGACAAAATATTTCACGATGACCGAAAAAGTGTTAAATTCGACTTACATTCTATGGCATGTATCTTTTAAAATTACACAGAAAGTACCTAAAAGAATAGCGAAGTGTGCGCAAAAACACTTCATTGAGCTAATATGATCGAAAAAAATGCTTAAAGATGATCGATTTGAACAGAAACGACAAACTAAAACATTTCAAACTGAGCTTCAAAACGTTAAATATTCAGTGTTTAAGTAGGTGAAAACGCTAAAATTATTGCAAGCAGAATCCATATTGCGATGTTTTAAAAGTGGAACTGGTTCGACCTACACAAACGAGGTGTCTACGAAACGGGCTCGACGCGACGGTCAATATAAAGTCGGTTAATATCAAGACAAAATTTTTCACGGTGACCGAAAAAGTGTAAAATTCGACTAACTTTGTATGGCATGTATCTTTTTAAATAACGGAGAGAGTACCTATTTTAACAGCAGATCGTACGCACAACTACTCTGCTGAGCTTAAATGATCGAAAAGGATGCTAAAAGATGATCGATTTGAACAGAAACGACAAACTAAAACATTTCAAACTGAGCATCAAAACGACAAATATTCAGTGTCTAAAGTAGGTGAAAACGCTAAAATTTTTGCGAACAGAATCCAGATTGCGATGTTTTTGAAGTGCAACAGGTCCGTTTTACATAAACGAGGTGTCTACGCAACGGCATCGACGCGACGGTCAATATAAAGTGTGTTTATATCAAGACAAAATATTTCACGGTGACCGAAAAAGTGTAACATTCGACTAACTTTGTATGGGATGTATCTTTTAAAACATCGCAAAAGAGTAACTACTAGAATAGCAAAGCGTGAGTAGAACCACTTTAGTAAGCTAATATGATCGAAAAGTATGTTAAAAGATGATCAATTTAACAGAAACGACAAACTAAAACATTTCAAACATAGCTATAAAACGACAAATATTCAGTGTCTAAAGTAGGTGAAAACGCTGAAATTATTGCAAACAGAATCTATATTGCGATGTTTTTGAAGTGCAACAGGTCCGATCTACACAATTGAAGTGTTTTCGCAACGAGCTCGACGCTAGGGTCCACATAAAGTCGGTTAATATCAAGACAAAATATTTCACGGTGACCGTAAAAGTGTAAAATTCGACTTACATTCTATGGCATGTATCTTTTAAAATAACACAGAAAGTACTCAAAAGAACAGCGAAGTGTGCGCAAAAACACTCCATTGAGCTAATATGATCGAAAAGTATGCTTAAAGATGATCGATTTGAACAGAAACGACAAACTAAAACATTTCAAACTGAGCTTTAAAACGACAAATATTCAGTGTCTAAAGTAGTTAAAAACGCTAAAATTACTGCAAACAGAATCTATATTGCGATGTTTTTGAAGTCCAACAGGTCCGATCTACAAAAACGATGTGGCTATGCAACGGGCTCGATGCGACGGTCAATATAAAGTCGGTTAATATCAAGACAAAATATTTCACGGTGAATGAAAAAGTGTAAAATTCGACTAACTTTGTATGGGATGTATCTTTTGAAATATCGCAAAAGAGTACCTACTTTAACAGCGTAGCGTTCGCAGAACCACTTCTAAGAGCTAATATGATCGAAAAGTATGCTAAAAGATGATCGATTTGAACAGAAACGACAAACTAAATCATTTCAAACTGAGCTTTAAAACGACAAATATTCAGTGTCTAAAGTAGGTGAAAACGCTAAAATTATTGCAAACAGAATCCATATTGCGATTTTTTTTAAGTGCAACAGTTTCGGTCTACACAATCGGTGTGTCTACGCAACGGGCTCGACGCGAGGGTCCACATAAAGTCGGTTAATATCAAGACAAAATATTTCACGGTGACCGAAAAAGTGTAAAATTCGACTTACATTATATGGCATGTATCTTTTAAAATAACACAGGAAGTACCTAAAAGAACAGCGGAGCGTGGGTAAAAACACTCCGTTGAGCTAATATGATCGACAATTATGCTAAACGATGATCGATTTGAACAGAAACGACAAACATAAACATTTCAAACTGAGCTTCAAAACGACAAATATTCAGTGTCTAAAGTAGGTGAAAACGTCAAAATTATTGCAAACAGAATCCATATTGCGATGTTTTTGAAGTGCATCAGGTCCGATTAACACAATTAAAGTGTCTACGCAACGGCCTCGACGCGACGGTCAATATAAAGTCGGTTAATATCAAGACAAAATATTTCATGGTGACCGAAAAAGTGTAAAATTCGACTAACATTGTATGGCATGTATCTTTTAAAATTACTCAACCTCCTTTAACAGCGAAACGCGCGCAAAAACACTCCGGTGAGCTAATATGATCGAAAAATATGCTAAAAGATGATCGTTTTGAACAGAAACGACAAACTAAAACATTTCAAACTGAGCTTCATAACGACAAATATTCGTGTCTAAAGTAGGTTAAAACGCTAAAACTATTGCAAACAGAATCCATATTGCGATGTTTTAGAAGTGCTACAGGTCCGATCTACACAAACCACGTGTCTACGCAACGGGCTCGACGCGACGGTCAATATAAAGTCGGTTAACATCAAGACAAAATATTTCACGGTGACCGAAAAAGTGTAAAATTCGACTAAAATTGTATGGCATGTATCTTTTAAAATTACGCAGAGAATATCTTTTTTACAGCGGAGCATGCGCAAAAACACTCCAGTGAGCTAATATGATCGAAAAGTATGCTAAAAGATGATCGATTTGAACAGAAACGACAAACTAAAACATTTCAAACTGAGTTTTACAACGACAAATATTCAGTGTCTAAAGTAGTTAAAAACGCTAAAAATATGGTATACAGAATCCATATTGCGACGGTTTTGAAGTGCAACAGTTCCGATCTACACAATCGAGATGTCTACGCAACGGGCTCGACGCGAGGGTCCACATAAAGTCGGTTAATATCAAGACAAAATATTTCACGGTGACCGAAAAAGTGTAAAATTCGACTTACATTCTATGGCATGTATCTTTTAAAATAACACAGGAAGTACCTAAAAGAACAGCGGAGCGTGGGTAAAAACACTCCGTTGAGCTAATATGATCGACAATTATGCTAAACGATGATCGATTTGAACAGAAACGACAAACATAAACATTTCAAACTGAGCTTCAAAACGACAAATATTCAGTGTCTAAAGTAGGTGAAAACGCTCAAATTATTGTAAACAGAATCCATATTGCGATGTTTTTGAAGTGCATCAGGTCCGATCTTCACAAACGAGTAGTCCACGCAACGGGCTCGACGCGACGGTCAATATAAAGTCGGTTAATATCAAGACAAAATATTTCACGGTGACCGAAAACGTGTAAAATTCGACTTTTATTGTATGGCATGTATCTTTTAAAATATCGCAAAAGAGTACCTACTTGAATAGCAAAGCGTGCGCAGAACCACTTCGGTGAGCTAATGTGATCGAAAAATATGCTAAAAGATAATCGATTTGAACAGAAACGACAAACTAAAACATTTCAAACTGAGCTTTAAAACGACAAATACGCAGTGTCTAAAGTAGTTAAAAACGCTAAAATTATTGCAAACAGAATTCATTTTGCGATGTTTTTGCAGTGCAACAGGTCCGATCTACACAAACGAGTAGTCTACGCAACGGCATCGACGCGACGGTCAATATAAAGTCGGTTAATATCAAGACAAAATATTTCACGGTGACCGAAAAAGTGTAAAATTCGACTAACTTTGTATGGCATGTATCTTTTAAAATTACGCAGAGAATATCTTTTTAACAGCGGAGCATTCGCAAAAACACTCTGGTGAGCTAATATGATCAAAAAGTATGTTAAAAGATGATCGATTTGAACAGAAACGACAAACTAATACACTTCAAACTTAGCTTCAAAACGACAAATATTCAGTGTCTAAAGTAGGTAAAAACGCTAAAATTATTGCAAACAGAATCCATATTGCGATGTTCTAGAAAAGAAACAGGTCCGATCTACACAAACGAGGTGTCTGCGCAACGAGCTCAACGCGACGGTCAATATAAAGTCGTTTTTTATCAAGACAAAATATTTCACGGTGACTGAAAAAGTGTAAAATTCGACTAACATTGTATGGCATGTATCTTTTAAAATAACGCAGAGAGTACCTTCTAGAACAGCGAAGCGTGCGCAAAAACACTCCGGTGAGCTTATATGATCTGAAGGTATGCTAAAAGATGATCGATTTGAACAGAAACGACAAACTAAAACATTTCAAACTGAGCTTTAAAACGACAAATATTCAGTGTCTAAAGTAGTTAAAAACGCAAAAATATTGCAAACAGAATCCAGATTGCGATGTTTTTGAAGTGCAACAGTTCCGATCTACACAAACTAGTAGTCTTCGCAACGGGTTCGACGCGACGGTCACTATAAAGTCGGTTAATATCAATACAAAATATTTCACGGTGACCGAAAAAGTGTAAAATTCGACTAACATTGTATGGCATGTATCTTTTAAAATATCGCAAAAGAGTAACTATTTCAACAGCGGAGCGTGCGCAAAAACACTCCGAGGAGATAATATGATCGAAAAATATGTTAAAAGATGATCGATTTGAACACAAACGACAAACTAAAACATTTCAAACTAATCTTTCAAACGACAAATATTCAGTGTCTAAAGTAGGTGAAAACGCTAAAATTGTTGCAAACAGAATCCATATTGCGATGTTTTTGAAGTGCAACAGGTCCGATCTACACAATGGAGGTGTCTACGCAACGGCATCGACGCGACGGTCAATATAAAGTCGGTTCATATCAAGACAAAATATTTCACGGTGACCGAAAAAGTGTTAAATTCGACTAACTTTGTATGGGATGTATCTTTTGAAATATCGCAAAAGCGTAATTACTTCAACAGCGGAGCGTGCGCAAAAACGATCCGAGGAGCTAATTTGATCGAAAAATATGTTAAAAGATAATCGATTTGAACACAAACGACAAACTAAAACATTTCAAACTGAGCTTCAAAACGACAAATATTCAGTGTCTAAAGTAGGTGAAAACGCTAAAATTATTGCAAACAGAATCCATATTGCGATGTTTTTGAAGTGCAACAGGTCCGATCTACACAATGGAGGTGTCTACGCAACGGCATCGACGCGACGGTCAATATTAAGTCGGTTAATATCAAGACAAAATATTTCACGGTGACCGAAAAAGTGTAAAATTCGACTAACTTTGTATGGGATGTATCTTTTGAAATATCGCAAAAGAGTACCTATTAGAACAGCGAAGTGTGCGCAAAAACACTCCAGTGAGCTAATATGATCGAAAAGTATGCTAAAAGATGATCGATTTGAACAGAAACGACAAACTAAAACATTTCAAACTGAGCTTCAAAACGACAAATATCCAGTGTCTAAAGTAGGTAAAAACGCTAAAATTATTGCAAACAGAATCCATTTTGCAATTTTTTTGAAGTGCAACAGGTCCGATCTACACAAACGAGTAGTCTACGCAACGGGTACGACGCGACGGTCAATATAAAGTCGGTTAATATCAAGACAAAATATTTCACAGTGACCGAAAAAGTGTAAAATTCGATTAACTTTGTATGGGATGTATCTTTTAAAATAACGCAGGAAAATACCTACTTCAACAGCGGAGCGTGCGCAGAACAACTCTGGTGAGCTAATATGATCGAAAAGTATGGTAAAAGATGATCGATTTGAACAGAAACGACAAACTAAAACATTTCAAACTGAGCTTTAAAACGACAAATATTCAGTGTCTAAAGTAGGTAAAAAAGCTAAAATTATTACAAACAGAATACATATTGCGATGTTATTGAAGTGCAACAGGTCTTGTCTACACAAACGAGTAGTCTACGCAACGGGTACGACGCGACGGTCAATATAAAGTCGGTTAATATCAAGACAAAATATATCACGGTGACCGAAAAAGTGTCAAATTCGACTTACTTTTTATGGGATGTATCTTTTACAATATCGCAAAAAAGTACCTTTTAGAACAGCGAAGCGTGCGCACAAACACTCCGCTGAGCTAATGTGATCGAAAAGTATGCTAAAAAATGATCGATTTGAACAGAAACGACAAACTAAAACATTTCAAACTGAGCTTCAAAACGACAAATATTCAGTGTCTAAAGTAGGTGAAAACGCTAAAATTATTGCAAACAGAATCCAGATTGCAATGTTTTTGAAATGCAACAGGTCTGGTCTACATTAACGAGGTGTCTACGCAACGGCATCGACGCGACGGTTAATATAAAGTCGGTTAATATCAAGACAAAATATTTCACGGTGACCGAAAAAGTGTAAAATTCGACTAACTTTGTATGGGATGTATCTTTTAAAATATCGCAAAAGAGTTCCTACTTCAACAGCGACACGTGCGCACAAACACTCTGGTGAGCTAGTATGATCGAAAAGTATGCTAAAAGATGATCGATTTGAACAGAAACGACAAACTGAAACATTTCAAACTGAGCTTTAGAACGACAAATATTCAGTGTCGAAAGAAGGTAAAAACGCTAAAATTATACCAAACAGAATCCAGATTGCGATGGTTTTGAAGTGCAATTGTTCCGATTTACACAATTGAGGTGTCTACGCAACGGGCTCGACGCGACGGTCAATATAAAGTCGGTTAATATCAAGACAAAATATTTCACGGTGACCGAAAAAGTGTAAAATTCGACTAACTTTGTATGGGATGTATCTTTTAAAATATCGCAAAAGAGTTCCTACTTCAACAGCGACACGTGCGCACAAACACTCTGGTGAGCTAGTATGATCGAAAAGTATGCTAAAAGATGATCGATTTGAACAGAGACGACAAACTGAAACATTTCAAACTGAGCTTTAAAACGACAAATACTCAGTGTCTAAAGTAGTTAAAAACGCTAAAATTATTGCAAACAGAATTCATTTTGCGATGTTTTTGCAGTGCAACAGGTCCGATCTACACAAACGAGTAGTCTACGCAACGGCATCGACGCGACGGTCAATATAAAGTCGGTTAATATCAAGACAAAATATTTCACGGTGACCGAAAAAGTGTAAAATTCGACTAACTTTGTATGGCATGTATCTTTTAAAATTACGCAGAGAATATCTTTTTAACAGCGGAGCATGCGCAAAAACACTCTGGTGAGCTAATATGATCAAAAAGTATGTTAAAAGATGATCGATTTGAACAGAAACGACAAACTAATACATTTCAAACTTAGCTTCAAAACGACAAATATTCAGTGTCTAAAGTAGGTGAAAACGCTAAAATTATTGCAAACAGAATCCATATTGCGATGTTCTAGAAAAGAAACAGGTCCGATCTACACAAACGAGGTGTCTGCGCAACGAGCTCAACGCGACGGTCAATATAAAGTCGTTTTTTATCAAGACAAAATATTTCACGGTGACTGAAAAAGTGTAAAATTCGACTAACATTGTATGGCATGTATCTTTTAAAATAACGCAGAGAGTACCTTCTAGAACAGCGAAGCGTGCGCACAAACACTCCGCTGAGCTAATGTGATCGAAAAGTATGCTAAAAAATGATCGATTTGAACAGAAACGACAAACTAAAACATTTCAAACTGAGCTTCAAAACGACAAATATTCAGTGTCTAAAGTAGGTGAAAACGCTCAAATTATTGTAAACAGAATCCATATTGCGATGTTTTTGAAGTGCCACAGGTCCCATCTTCACAAACGAGTAGTCTACGCAACGGGCTCGACGCGACGGTCAATATAAAGTCGGTTAATATCAAGACAAAATATTTCACGGTGACCGAAAACGTGTAAAATTCGACTTTTATTGTATGGCATGTATCTTTTAAAATATCGCAAAAGAGTACCTACTTGAATAGCAAAGCGTGCGCAGAACCACTTCGGTGAGCTAATGTGATCGAAAAATATGCTAAAAGATAATCGATTTGAACAGAAACGACAAACTAAAACATTTCAAACTGAGCTTTAAAACGACAAATACGCAGTGTCTAAAGTAGTTAAAAACGCTAAAATTATTGCAAACAGAATTCATTTTGCGATGTTTTTGCAGTGCAACAGGTCCGATCTACACAAACGAGTAGTCTACGCAACGGCATCGACGCGACGGTCAATATAAAGTCGGTTAATATCAAGACAAAATATTTCACAGTGACCGAAAAAGTGTAAAATTCGACTAACTTTGTATGGCATGTATCTTTTAAAATTACGCAGAGAATATCTTTTTAACACCGAAGCATTCGCAAAAACACTCTGGTGAGCTAATATGATCAAAAAGTATGTTAAAAGATGATCGATTTGAACAGAAACGACAAACTAATACATTTCAAACTTAGCTTCAAAACGACAAATATTCAGTGTCTAAAGTAGGTGAAAACGCTAAAATTATTGCAAACAGAATCCATATTGCGATGTTCTAGAAAAGAAACAGGTCCGATCTACACAAACGAGGTGTCTGCGCAACGAGCTCAACGCGACGGTCAATATAAAGTCGTTTTTTATCAAGACAAAATATTTCACGGTGACTGAAAAAGTGTAAAATTCGACTAACATTGTATGGCATGTATCTTTTAAAATAACGCAGAGAGTACCTTCTAGAACAGCGAAGCGTGCGCAAAAACACTCCGGTGAGCTTATATGATCTGAAGGTATGCTAAAAGATGATCGATTTGAACAGAAACGACAAACTAAAACATTTCAAACTGAGCTTTAAAACGACAAATATTCAGTGTCTAAAGTAGTTAAAAACGCAAAAATATTGCAAACAGAATCCAGATTGCGATGTTTTTGAAGTGCAACAGTTCCGATCTACACAAACTAGTAGTCTTCGCAACGGGCTCGACGCGACGGTCACTATAAAGTCGGTTAATATCAATACAAAATATTTCACGGTGACCGAAAAAGTGTAAAATTCGACTAACATTGTATGGCATGTATCTTTTAAAATATCGCAAAAGAGTAACTATTTCAACAGCGGAGCGTGCGCAAAAACACTCCAAGGAGCTAATATGATCGAAAAATATGTTAAAAGATGATCGATTTGAACACAAACGACAAACTAAAACATTTCTTACTAATCTTTCAAACGACAAATATTCAGTGTCTAAAGTAGGTGAAAACGCAAAAATTGTTGCAAACAGAATCCATATTGCGATGTTTTTGAAGTGCAACAGGTCCGATCTACACAATGGAGGTGTCTACGCAACGGCATCGACGCGACGGTCAATATAAAGTCGGTTAATATCAAGACAAAATATTTCACGGTGACCGAAAAAGTGTTAAATTCGACTAACTTTGTATGGGATGTATCTTTTGAAATATCGCAAAAGCGTAATTACTTCAACAGCGGAGCGTGCGCAAAAACGATCCGAGGAGCTAATTTGATCGAAAAATATGTTAAAAGATAATCGATTTGAACACAAACGACAAACTAAAACATTTCAAACTGAGCTTCAAAACGACAAATATTCAGTGTCTAAAGTAGGTGAAAACGCTAAAATTATTGCAAACAGAATCCATATTGCGATGTTTTTGAAGTGCAACAGGTCCGATCTACACAATGGAGGTGTCTACGCAACGGCATCGACGCGACGGTCAATATTAAGTCGGTTAATATCAAGACAAAATATTTCACGGTGACCGAAAAAGTGTAAAATTCGACTAACTTTGTATGGGATGTATCTTTTGAAATATCGCAAAAGAGTACCTATTAGAACAGCGAAGTGTGCGCAAAAACACTCCAGTGAGCTAATATGATCGAAAAGTATGCTAAAAGATGATCGATTTGAACAGAAACGACAAACTAAAACATTTCAAACTGAGCTTCAAAACGACAAATATCCAGTGTCTAAAGTAGGTAAAAACGCTAAAATTATTGCAAACAGAATCCATTTTGCAATTTTTTTGAAGTGCAACAGGTCCGATCTACACAAACGAGTAGTCTACGCAACGGGTACGACGCGACGGTCAATATAAAGTCGGTTAATATCAAGACAAAATATTTCACAGTGACCGAAAAAGTGTAAAATTCGATTAACTTTGTATGGGATGTATCTTTTAAAATATCGCAAAAGAGTACCTACTTCAATAGCGACACGTGCGCACAAACACTCTGGTAAACTAGTATGATCGAAAAGTATGCTAAAATATGATCGATTTGAACAGAAACGACAAACTAAACCATTTCAAACTAAGCTTTAAAACGACAAATATTCAGTTTCTAAAGTAGGTGAAAACGCTAAAATTATTACAAAAAGAATCCATATTGCGATGATTTTGAAGTGCAACAGGTCCGGTCTACACAAACGAGGTGTCTACGCAACGGGTTCGAAGCGACGGTCAATATAAAGTCGGTTAATATCAAGACAAAATATTTCACGGTGACCGAAAACGTGTAAAATTCGACTAACTTTGTATGGGATGTATCTTTTAAAATATCGCAAAAGAGTTCCTACTTCAACAGCGACACGTCCGCACAAACACTCTGGTGAGCTAGTATGATCGAAAAGTATGCTAAAAGATGATTGATTTGAACAGAAACGACAAACTGAAACATTTCAAACTGAGCTTTAAAACGACAAATATTCAGTGTCGAAAGAAGGTAAAAACGCTAAAATTATACCAAACAGAATCCAGATACCGATGTTTTTGAAGTGCAACAGGTCCGATCTACACAATTGAGGTGTCTACGCAACGGGCTCGACGCGACGGTCAATATAAAGTCGGTTAATATCAAGACAAAATATTTCACGGTGACCGAAAAAGTGTAAAATTCGACTAACTTTGTATGGGATGTATCTTTTAAAATATCGCAAAAGAGTACCTATTTCAACAGCGACACGTGCGCACAAACACTCTCGTGAGCTAGTATGATCGAAAAGTATGCAAAAAGATGATCAATTTGAACAGAAGCGACAAACTAAAACATTTCAAACTAAGCTTTAAAACGACAAATATTCAGTGTCTAAAGTAGGTGAAAACGCTAAAATTATTGCAAACAGAATCCATATTGCGATGTTTTTGAAGTGCAACAGGTCCGATCTACACAAGCGAGTAGTCTACGCAACGGGCTCGACGCGACGGTCAATATAAAGTCGGTTAATATCAAGACAAAATATTTCACAGTGACCGAAAAAGTGTAAAATTCGACTAACTTTGTATGGGATGTATCTTTTTAAATATCGCAAAAGAGTACCTACTTCAACAGCAAAGCGTGCGCAGAACCACTTCAGTGATCTAAAAAAAAAGAAAAGTATGCTAAAAGATGATCGATTTGAACAGAAACGACAAACTAAAACATTTCAAACTGAGCTTCAAAACGACAAATATTCAGTGTTTAAAGTAGGTGAAAACGCTTAAATTATTGCAAACAGAATCCATTCTGCGAAGTTTTTAAGACGCCACAGGTCCTGTCTACATAGTTGAAGTGACTACGCAACGGCATCGACGCGACGGTCGATATAAAGTCGGATAATATCAAGACAAAATATTTTACGGTGACCGAAAAAGTGTAAAATTCGACTAACTTTGTACGGGATGTATTTTTTAAAATATCGCAGAAGAGTACCTACTTTAACAGCGGAGCGTGCGCAAAACCACTTCGGTGAGCAAATATGATCGAAAAGTTTGCTAAAAGAAGATCGATTTAAACAGAAATGACAAACTAAATTATTTCAAACTGAGCTTTAAAACGACACATATTCAGTGTCTAAAGTAGTTAAAAACGCTAAAATTATTGCAAACAGAATCCATATTGCGATGTTTTTATAGTGGAACAAGTTCGATCTAAAGAAACGAGATGTCAACGCAACGGGCTCGATGCGAAGGCCAATATAAAGTCTGTTAATATCAAGACAAAATTTCTCACGGTGACCGAAAAAGTGTAAAATTCGACTAACATTTTACGGGTTGTATCTTTTGAAATATCGCAAAAGAGTACCTACTAGAACAGCGAATTGTGCGCAAAAACACTCCAATGAGCTAATATGATCGAAAAGTATGCTAAAAGATGATCGATTTGAACAGAAACGACAATCTAAAACATTTCAAACTGAGCTTTAAAACGACAAATATTCAGTGTCTAAAGTAGGTGAAAACGCTAAAATTATTGCAAACAATCCAAATTGCTATGTTTTTGAAGAACAATAGGTCCGATCTACACAAACGAGGTGTCTACGCAACGGCCTCGACGCGACGGTCAATATAAAGTCGGTTAATATCAAGACAAAATATATCACGGTGACTGGAAAACTGTAAAATTCGACTAACTTTGTATGAGACGTATCTTTTTTAATAACGCAGGAGAGTACCAACTAGAACAGCGAAGTGTGCGCAAAAACACTGCGGTGAGCTAATATGATCGAAAAGTATACTAAAAGATGATCGATTTGAACAGAAACAACAAACTTAAACATTTTAAACTGAGCTTCAAAACGACAAATATTTAGTGTCTAAAGAAGGTGAAAACACTAAAATTATTACAAACAGAATCCATATTGCGATGTTTTTAAAATGCCACAGGTCCGGTTAACATAAACGAGGTGTCTACGCAACGGCATCTACGCGACGGTAATATAAAGTCGGTTAATATCAAGACAAAATATTTCACAGTGACCGAAAAAGTGTAAAATTCGACTAACTTTGTATGGGATGTATCTTTTAAAATATCGCAAAAAAGTACCTACTTTACAAGCGAAACGTGCGCAAAACCACTTCGGTGAGCAAATATGATCGAAAAGTTTGCTAAAAGATGATCGATTTAAACAGAAATGACAAACTAAAACATTTCAAACTGAGCTTCAAAACGACAAATATTCAGTGTTTAAAGTAGGTGAAAACGCTAAAATTATTGCAAACAGAATCCATACTGCGAAGTTTTTTAAATGCCACAGGTCCTGTCTACATAATCAAGGTGATTTCGCAACGGCATCGACGCGACGGTCGATATAAAGTCGATTAATATTAAGACAAAATATTTTACGGTGACCGAAAAAGTGTTAAATTCGACTAACTTTGTACGGGATGTATTTTTTAAAATATCGCAAAAAAGTACCTACTTTACAAGCGAAACGTGCGCAAAACCACTTCGGTGAGCAAATATGATCGAAAAGTTTGCTAAAAGATGATCGATTTAAACAGAAATGACAAACTAAAACATTTAAAACTGAGCTTTAAAACGACACATATTCAGTGTCTAAAGTAGTTAAAAACGCTAAAATTATTGCAAACAGAATCCATATTGCGATGTTTTTAAATTGGAACAAGTTCGATCTACAGAAACGAGGTGTCTACGCAACGGGCTCGATGCGAAGGTCAATATAAAGTCTGTAAATATCAAGACAAAATATTTTACGGTGACCGAAAAAGTGTACAATTCGACTCACTTTGTATAGCAAGTATCTTATAAAATTACGCAGGAGAGTACCTTCTCCAACAGCGTAGCGTGCGCAAAACCACTTCGGTGAGCTAATGTAATCAAAAGTATGCTCAAAGATGATCGCTTTGAACAGAAACGACAAACTAAAACATTTCCAACTGAGCTTCAAAACGTTAAATATTCAGTGTCTTAAGTAGGTTAAAACGCTAAAATTATTGCAAACAGAATCCATATTGCGATGTTTTTGAAGTGAAACAGGTTCGACCTAAACAAAAGAGGTGTCTACGCAACGGCCTCGAAGTGACGGTCAATATAAAGTCGGTTAATATTAAGACAAAATTTCTCACGGTGACCGAAAAAGTGTAAAATTCGACTAACATTTTACGGGTTGTATCTTTTGAAATATCGCAAAAGAATACCTACTAGAACATCGAAGTGTGCGCAAAAACACTCCGGTGAGCTAATATGATCGAAAAGTATGCTAAAAGATGATCGATTTGAACAGAAACGACAAACTAAAACATTTCAAACTGAGCTTTAAAACGACAAATATTCAGTGTCTAAAGTAGTTAAAAACGCTACAATTATTGCAAACAGAATCCATATTGCGATGTTTTTGAAGTGCATCAGTTTCGATCTACACAATCGAGGTGTCTACGCAACGGGCTCGACGCGACGGTCAATATAAAGTCGGTTAATATCAAGACAAAATATTTCACGGTGACCGAAAAAGTGTAAATTCGACTAACATTGTATGGGATGTATCTTTTAAAATATCGCAAAAGAGTACCTACTTCAACAGCAATGCGTGCGCAGAACCACTTCAGTGATTTAATAAAAAAGAAAAATATGCTAAAAGATGATCGATTTGAACAGAAACGACAATCTAAAACATTTCAAACTGAGCTTCAAAACGACAAATATTCAGTGTCTAAAGTAGGTGAAAACGCTAAAATTATTGCAAACAGAATCCATATTGCAATGTTTTTAAAATGCCACAGGTCCGTTCTACATAAACGAGGTGTCTACGCAACGGCATCGACGCGACGGTCAATATAAAGTCGGTTAATATCAAGATAAAATATTTCACGGTAACCGAAAAAGTGTAAAATTCGACTAACTTTGTATGGGATGTATCTTTTAAAATATCGCAAAAAAGTACCTACTTTAACATAGACACGTGCGCACAAACACTCTTGTGAGCTAGTTTGATCGAAAAGTATGCTAAAAGATGATCGATTTGAACAGAAACGACAAACTAAAACATTTCAAACTAAGCTTTAAAACGACAAATATTCAGTGTCTAAAGTAGTTAAAAACGCTGAAATTATTGCAAACAGAACCCATATTGCAATGTTTTTTTCATGCCACAGGTCCGTTCTACATAAACGAGGTGTCTACGCAACGGCATCGACGCGACGGTCAATATAAAGTCGGTTAATATCAAGATAAAATATTTCACGGTAACCGAAAAAGTGTAAAATTCGACTAACTTTGTATGGGATGTATCTTTTAAAATATCGCAAAAAAGTACCTACTTTAACAGCGACACGTGCGCACAAACACTCTTGTGAGCTAGTTTGATCGAAAAGTATGCTAAAAGATGATCGATTTGAACAGAAACGACAAACTAAAACATTTCAAACTAAGCTTTAAAACGACAAATATTCAGTGTCTAAAGTAGTTAAAAACGCTAAAATTATTGCAAACAGAATCCATATTGCCATGTTTTTGAAGTGCAACAAGTCCAATTTACACAAACGAGGTGTCTACGCAACGGCCTCGACGCGACGGTCAATATAAACTCGGTTAATATCAAGACAAAATATTTCACGATGACCGAAAAAGTGTAAAATTCGACTAACGTTGTATGGGATGTATCTTTTAAAATATCGCAAAAGAGTACCTACTTAACAGCGAAGCGTGCGCAAAAACAATCTAGTGAGCTGATATGATCGTAAAGTATGCTAAAAGATGATCGATTTGAACAGAAACGACAAACTAAAACATTTCAAACTGAGCTTTAAAACGACAAATATTCAGTGTCTAAAGTAGGTGAAAACGCTAAAATTATTGCAAACAATCCAAATAGCTATGTTTTTGAAGTGCAATAGGTCCGATCTACACAAACGAGGTGTCTACGCAACGGCCTCGACGCGACGGTCAATATAAAGTCGGTTAATATCAAGACAAAATATATCACGGTGACTGGAAAACTGTAAAATTCGACTAACTTTGTATGAGACGTATCTTTTTTAATAACGCAGGAGAGTACCAATTAGAACAGCGAAGTGTGCGCAAAAACACTCCGGTGAGCTAATATGATCGAAAAGTTTGCTAAAAGATGATCGATTTAAACAGAAACAACAAACTTAAACATTTTAAACTGAGCTTCAAAACGACAAATATTCAGTGTCTAAAGTAGTTAAAAACGCTAAAATTATTGCAAACAGAATCCATTTTGCGATGTTTTTGAAGTGCAACAAGTCCAATTTACACAAACGAGGTGTCTACGCAACGGCCTCGACGCGACGGTCAATATAAACTCGGTTAATATCAAGACAAAATATTTCACGATGACCGAAAAAGTGTAAAATTCGACTAACGTTGTATGGGATGTATCTTTTAAAATATCGCAAAAGAGTACCTACTTAACAGCGAAGCGTGCGCAAAAACAATCTAGTGAGCTGATATGATCGTAAAGTATGCTAAAAGATGATCGATTTGAACAGAAACGACAAACTAAAACATTTCAAACTGAGCTTTAAAACGACAAATATTCAGTGTCTAAAGTAGGTGAAAACGCTAAAATTATTGCAAACAATCCAAATAGCTATGTTTTTGAAGTGCAATAGGTCCGATCTACACAAACGAGGTGTCTACGCAACGGCCTCGACGCGACGGTCAATATAAAGTCGGTTAATATCAAGACAAAATATATCACGGTGACTGGAAAACTGTAAAATTCGACTAACTTTGTATGAGACGTATCTTTTTTAATAACGCAGGAGAGTACCAATAAGAACAGCGAAGTGTGCGCAAAAACACTCCGGTGAGCTAATATGATCGAAAAGTTTGCTAAAAGATGATCGATTTAAACAGAAACAACAAACTTAAACATTTTAAACTGAGCTTCAAAACGACAAATATTTAGTGTCTATAGAAGGTGAAAACACTAAAATTATTAAAAACAGAATCCATATTGCGATGTTTTTAAAATGCCACAGGTCCGGTTAACATAAACGAGGTGTCTACGCAACGGCATCTACGCGACGGTCAATATAAAGTCGGTTAATATCAAGACAAAATATTTCACAGTGACCGAAAAAGTGTAAAATTCGACTAACTTTGTATGGGATGTATCTTTTAAAATATCGCAAAAGAGTACCTACTTCAACAGCAAAGCGTGCGCAGAACCACTTCAAAGATCTAATAAAAAAGAAAAGTGTGCTAAAAGATGATTGATTTGAACAGAAACGACAAACTAAAACATTTCAAACTGAGCTTCAAAACGACAAATATTCAGTGTTTAAAGTAGGTGAAAACGCTAAAATTATTGCAAACAGAATCCATACTGCGAAGTTTTTTAAATGCCACAGGTCCTGTCTACATAATCGAGGTGATTTCGCAACGGCATCGACGCGACGGTCGATATAAAGTCGGTTAATATCAAGACAAAATATTTTACGGTGACCGAAAAGGTGTAAAATTCGACTAACTTTGTACGGGATGTATTTTTTAAAATATCGCAAAAAAGTACCTACTTTACAAGCGGAGCGTGCGCAAAACCACTTCGGTGAGCAAATATGATCGAAAAGTTTGCTAAAAGATGATCGATTTAAACAGAAATGACAAACTAAAACATTTAAAACTGAGCTTTAAAACGACACATATTCAGTGTCTAAAGTAGTTAAAAACGCTAAAATTATTGCAAACAGAATCCATATTGCGATGATTTTAAATTGGAACAAGTTCGATCTACAGAAACGAGGTGTCTACGCAACGGGCTCGATGCGAAGGTCAATATAAAGTCTGTAAATATCAAGACAAAATATTTTACGGTGACCGAAAAAGTGTACAATTCGACTCACTTTGTATAGCAAGTATCTTATAAAATTACGCAGGAGAGTACCTTCTCCAACAGCGTAGCGTGCGCAAAACCACTTCGGTGAGCTAATGTGATCAAAAAGTATGCTAAAAGATGATCGATTTGAACAGAAACGACAAACTAAAACATTTCCAACTGAGCTTCAAAACGTTAAATATTCAGTGTCTTAAGTAGGTTAAAACGCTAAAATTATTGCAAACAGAATCCATATTGCGATGTTTTTGAAGTGAAACAGGTTCGATCTACACATACGAGGTGTCTACGCAACGGGCTCGACGCGACGGTCAATATAAAGTCGGTTATTATCAAGACAAAATATTTCACGATGACCGAAAAAGTTTAAAATTCGACTAACTTTGTATGGGATGTATCTTTTAAAATAACGCAGACAATACCTTTTTTAACAGCGGAGCGTGCGCAAAAACTCCGGTGAGCTAATATGATCGAAAAGTATGCTAAAAGATGATCAATTTGAACAGAAACGAAAAACTAAAACATTTCAAACTGAGCTTCAAAACGTAAAATATTCAGTGTCTTAAGTAGGTGAAAACGCTAAAATTATTGGAAACAGAATCCAGATTGCGATGTTTTTGAAGTGCAAGAGTTCCGATCTACACAATCGAGGTGTCTTCGCAACGGCCTCAACGCGACGGTAAATATAAAGTCGGTTAATATCAAGACAAAATATTTCACGGTGACCGAAAAAGTGTAAAATTCGACTAACTTTGTTTGGGATGTATCTTTTAAAATATCGCAAAAGAGTACCTACTTCAACAGCGACACGTGCGCACAAACACTCTCGTGACCTAATTTGATCGAAAAGTATGCTAAAAGATGATCGATTTGAACAGAAACGAAAAACTAAAACATTTCAAACTAAGCTTTAAAACGACAAATATTCAGTGTCTAAAGTAGGTGAAAACGCTAAAATTATTGCAAACAGAATCCACATTGCGATGTTTTTGAAGTGCAACAGGTCCGATCTACACAAACGTGTAGTCCACGCAACGGGTTCGACGCAACGGTCAATATAAAGTCGGTTAATAACAAGACAAAACTTTTCACGGTGACCGAAAAAGTGTAAAATTCGACTAACTATTTACGGGTTGTATCATTTGAAATATCGCAAAAGAGTACCTACTTGAACAACAAAAAGTGCGCAAAACACTCCGGTGAGCTAATATGATCGGAAAGTATGCTAAAAGATGATCGATTTGAACAGAAACGACAAACTAAAACATTTCAAACTGAGCTTTAAAACGACAAATATTCAATGTCTAAAGTAGTTTAAAACGCTAAAATTATTGCAAACAAAATCCATATTGCGATGTTTTAGAAGTGAAACAGGTCCGATCTACACATACCAGTAGTCTACGTAACGGGTTCGATGCGACAGTCAATATAAAGTCGGTTAATATGAAGACAAAATATTTTACGTTGACCGAAAAAGTGTATAATTCGACTAACATTGTATGGCATGTATCTTTTAAAATTACGCAGAGAATACCTACTTTAACAGCGGAACGTGCGCACAAACACTTCGGTGAGCAAATATGATCGAAAAAATGCTAAAAGATGATCGATCCGAACAGACATGACAAACTAAAACATTTCTAACTGAGCTTCAAAATGACAAATATTCAGTGTATAAAGAAGGTGAAAACGCTAAAATTATTGCAAACAGAATCCATATTGCGATGTTTTAGAAGTGAAACAGGTCCGATCTACACATACGAGGTGTCTACGCAACGGGCTCGACGCGACGGTCAATATAAAGTCGGTTATTATCAAGACAAAATATTTCACGATGACCGAAAAAGTTTAAAATTCGACTAACTTTGTATGGGATGTATCTTTTAAAATAACGCAGACAATACCTTTTTTAACAGCGGAGCGTGCGCAAAAACTCCGGTGAGCTAATATGATCGAAAAGTATGCTAAAAGATGATCAATTTGAACAGAAACGAAAAACTAAAACATTTCAAACTGAGCTTCAAAACGTAAAATATTCAGTGTCTTAAGTAGGTGAAAACGCTAAAATTATTGGAAACAGAATCCAGATTGCGATGTTTTTGAAGTGCAACAGTTCCGATCTACACAATCGAGGTGTCTTCGCAACGGCCTCAACGCGACGGTAAATATAAAGTCGGTTAATATCAAGACAAAATATTTCACGGTGACCGAAAAAGTGTAACATTCGACTAACTTTGTTTGGGATGTATCTTTTAAAATATCGCAAAAGAGTACCTACTTCAACAGCGACACGTGCGCACAAACACTCTCGTGACCTAATTTGATCGAAAAGTATGCTAAAAGATGATCGATTTGAACAGAAACGAAAAACTAAAACATTTCAAACTAAGCTTTAAAACGACAAATATTCAGTGTCTAAAGTAGGTGAAAACGCTAAAATTATTGCAAACAGAATCCACATTGCGATGTTTTTGAAGTGCAACAGATCCGATCTACACAAACGTGTAGTCCACGCAACGGGTTCGACGCAACGGTCAATATAAAGTCGGTTAATAACAAGACAAAATTTTTCACGGTGACCGAAAAAGTGTAAAATTCGACTAACTATTTACGGGTTGTATCATTTGAAATATCGCAAAAGAGTACCTACTAGAACAACAAAGTGTGCGCAAAACACTCCGGTGAGCTAATATGATCGGAAAGTATGCTAAAAGATGATCGATTTGAACAGAAACGACAAACTAAAACATTTCAAACTGAGCTTTAAAACGACAAATATTCAGTGTCTAAAGTAGTTTAAAACGCTAAAATTATTGCAAACAAAATCCATATTGCGATGTTTTAGAAGTGAAACAGGTCCGATCTACACATACCAGTAGTCTACGCAACGGGTTCGATGCGACAGTCAATATAAAGTCGGTTAATATCAAGACAAAATATTTTACGTTGACCGAAAAAGTGTATAATTCGACTAACATTGTATGGCATGTATCTTTTAAAATAACGCAGAGAATACCTACTTTAACAGCGGAACGTGCGCACAAACACTTCGGTGAGCAAATATGATCGAAAAAATGCTAAAAGATGATCGATCCGAACAGACATGACAAACTAAAACATTTCAAACTGAGCTTCAAAACGACAAATATTCAGTGTATAAAGAAGGTGAAAACGCTAAAATTATTGCAAACAGAATCCATATTGCGATGTTTTAGAAGTGAAACAGGTCCGATCTACACATACGAGGTGTCTACGCAACGGACTCGACGCGACGGTCAATAAAAAGTCGGTTATTATCAAGACAAAATATTTCACGGTGACCGAAAAAGTGTAAAATTCGACTAACATTGTATGGCATGTATATTTTAAAATATCGCAAAAGAGTACCTACTTCAACAGTGACACGTACGCACAAATCTCTCGTGAGCTAGTATGATCGAAAAGTATGCTAAAAGATGATCGATTTGAACAGAAACGACAAACTAAAACATTTCAAACTGAGCTTTAAAAAGGCACATATTCAGTGACTAAAGTGGGTGAAAACGCTTAACGCAAACAGAATCCATATTGCGATGTTTTTGAAGTACAACAGGTCCGATCTACACAAACGTGTAGTCCACGCAACGAGTTCGACGCAACGGTCAATATAAAGTCGGTTAATAACAAGACAAAATTTTTCACGGTGACCGAAAAAGTGTAAAATTCGACTAACTTTTTACGGGTTGTATCTTTTGAAATATCGCAAAAGAGTACCTACTTCAACAGTGACACGTACGCACAAATCTCTCGTGAGCTAGAATGATCGAAAAGTATGCTAAAAGATGATCGATTTAAACAGAAACGACAAACTAAAACATTTCAAACTGAGCTTCAAAACGACAAATATTCAGTGTCTAAAGTAGGTGAAAACACTAAAATTATTGCAAACAGAATCCATATTGGAATGTTTTTGAAGTGCAACAATTCCGATCTACTCAATCGAGGTGTCTACGCAACGGCCTCAACGCGACGGTCAATATAAAGTCGGTTAATATCAAGACAAAATATTTCACGGTGACCGAAAAAGTGTAAAATTCGACTAACTTTGTATGGGATGTATCTTTTAAAATATCGCAAAAGAGTACCTACTTCAACAGCGACACGTGCGCAGAACCACTTCGGTGAGCTAATATGATCGAAAAATATGCTAAAAGATGATCGATTTGAACAGAAACGACAAATTAAAACATTTCAAACTGCTTTAAAACGACAAATATTCAGTGTCTCAAGAAGGTGAAAACGCTAAAATTATTTCAAACAGAATCCATACTACTTTAACAGCGGAACGTTCGAAGAACTACTTCTATGAGCTAAAATGATCGAAAAGTATGCTAAAAGATGATCGATTTAACAGAAACCACAAACTAAAACATTTTAAACTAAGCTATAAAACGACAAATATTCAGTGTCTAAAGTAGGTGAAAACGCTAAATTTTTTGCAAACAGAATCTTTTTTGCGATGTTTTTAAAGTGCAAAAGGTCCGGTCTACACAATTGAGGTGTCTTCGCAACGAGCTCGACGCGAGGGTCCACATAAAGTCGGTTAATATCAAGACAAAATATTTCACGATGACCGAAAAAGTGTTAAATTCGACTTACATTCTATGGCATGTATCTTTTAAAATTACACAGAAAGTACCTAAAAGAATAGCGAAGTGTGCGCAAAAACACTTCATTGAGCTAATATGATCGAAAAAAATGCTTAAAGATGATCGATTTGAACAGAAACGACAAACTAAAACATTTCAAACTGAGCTTCAAAACGTTAAATATTCAGTGTTTAAGTAGGTGAAAACGCTAAAATTATTGCAAGCAGAATCCATATTGCGATGTTTTAAAAGTGGAACAGGTTCGACCTACACAAACGAGGTGTCTACGAAACGGGCTCGACGCGACGGTCAATATAAAGTCGGTTAATATCAAGACAAAATTTTTCACGGTGACCGAAAAAGTGTAAAATTCGACTAACTTTGTATGGCATGTATCTTTTTAAATAACGGAGAGAGTACCTATTTTAACAGCAGATCGTACGCACAACTACTCTGCTGAGCTTAAATGATCGAAAAGGATGCTAAAAGATGATCGATTTGAACAGAAACGACAAACTAAAACATTTCAAACTGAGCATCAAAACGACAAATATTCAGTGTCTAAAGTAGGTGAAAACGCTAAAATTTTTGCGAACAGAATCCAGATTGCGATGTTTTTGAAGTGCAACAGGTCCGTTTTACATAAACGAGGTGTCTACGCAACGGCATCGACGCGACGGTCAATATAAAGTGTGTTTATATCAAGACAAAATATTTCACGGTGACCGAAAAAGTGTAACATTCGACTAACTTTGTATGGGATGTATCTTTTAAAACATCGCAAAAGAGTAACTACTAGAATAGCAAAGCGTGAGTAGAACCACTTTAGTAAGCTAATATGATCGAAAAGTATGTTAAAAGATGATCAATTTAACAGAAACGACAAACTAAAACATTTCAAACATAGCTATAAAACGACAAATATTCAGTGTCTAAAGTAGGTGAAAACGCTGAAATTATTGCAAACAGAATCTATATTGCGATGTTTTTGAAGTGCAACAGGTCCGATCTACACAATTGAAGTGTTTTCGCAACGAGCTCGACGCTAGGGTCCACATAAAGTCGGTTAATATCAAGACAAAATATTTCACGGTGACCGTAAAAGTGTAAAATTCGACTTACATTCTATGGCATGTATCTTTTAAAATAACACAGAAAGTACTCAAAAGAACAGCGAAGTGTGCGCAAAAACACTCCATTGAGCTAATATGATCGAAAAGTATGCTTAAAGATGATCGATTTGAACAGAAACGACAAACTAAAACATTTCAAACTGAGCTTTAAAACGACAAATATTCAGTGTCTAAAGTAGTTAAAAACGCTAAAATTACTGCAAACAGAATCTATATTGCGATGTTTTTGAAGTCCAACAGGTCCGATCTACAAAAACGATGTGGCTATGCAACGGGCTCGATGCGACGGTCAATATAAAGTCGGTTAATATCAAGACAAAATATTTCACGGTGAATGAAAAAGTGTAAAATTCGACTAACTTTGTATGGGATGTATCTTTTGAAATATCGCAAAAGAGTACCTACTTTAACAGCGTAGCGTTCGCAGAACCACTTCTAAGAGCTAATATGATCGAAAAGTATGCTAAAAGATGATCGATTTGAACAGAAACGACAAACTAAATCATTTCAAACTGAGCTTTAAAACGACAAATATTCAGTGTCTAAAGTAGGTGAAAACGCTAAAATTATTGCAAACAGAATCCATATTGCGATTTTTTTTAAGTGCAACAGTTTCGGTCTACACAATCGGTGTGTCTACGCAACGGGCTCGACGCGAGGGTCCACATAAAGTCGGTTAATATCAAGACAAAATATTTCACGGTGACCGAAAAAGTGTAAAATTCGACTTACATTATATGGCATGTATCTTTTAAAATAACACAGGAAGTACCTAAAAGAACAGCGGAGCGTGGGTAAAAACACTCCGTTGAGCTAATATGATCGACAATTATGCTAAACGATGATCGATTTGAACAGAAACGACAAACATAAACATTTCAAACTGAGCTTCAAAACGACAAATATTCAGTGTCTAAAGTAGGTGAAAACGCTCAAATTATTGTAAACAGAATCCATATTGCGATGTTTTTGAAGTGCATCAGGTCCGATCTTCACAAACGAGTAGTCTACGCAACGGGCTCGACGCGACGGTCAATATAAAGTCGGTTAATATCAAGACAAAATATTTCACGGTGACCGAAAACGTGTAAAATTCGACTTTTATTGTATGGCATGTATCTTTTAAAATATCGCAAAAGAGTACCTACTTGAATAGCAAAGCGTGCGCAGAACCACTTCGGTGAGCTAATGTGATCGAAAAATATGCTAAAAGATAATCGATTTGAACAGAAACGACAAACTAAAACATTTCAAACTGAGCTTTAAAACGACAAATACGCAGTGTCTAAAGTAGTTAAAAACGCTAAAATTATTGCAAACAGAATTCATTTTGCGATGTTTTTGCAGTGCAACAGGTCCGATCTACACAAACGAGTAGTCTACGCAACGGCATCGACGCGACGGTCAATATAAAGTCGGTTAATATCAAGACAAAATATTTCACGGTGACCGAAAAAGTGTAAAATTCGACTAACTTTGTATGGCATGTATCTTTTAAAATTACGCAGAGAATATCTTTTTAACAGCGGAGCATTCGCAAAAACACTCTGGTGAGCTAATATGATCAAAAAGTATGTTAAAAGATGATCGATTTGAACAGAAACGACAAACTAATACACTTCAAACTTAGCTTCAAAACGACAAATATTCAGTGTCTAAAGTAGGTAAAAACGCTAAAATTATTGCAAACAGAATCCATATTGCGATGTTCTAGAAAAGAAACAGGTCCGATCTACACAAACGAGGTGTCTGCGCAACGAGCTCAACGCGACGGTCAATATAAAGTCGTTTTTTATCAAGACAAAATATTTCACGGTGACTGAAAAAGTGTAAAATTCGACTAACATTGTATGGCATGTATCTTTTAAAATAACGCAGAGAGTACCTTCTAGAACAGCGAAGCGTGCGCAAAAACACTCCGGTGAGCTTATATGATCTGAAGGTATGCTAAAAGATGATCGATTTGAACAGAAACGACAAACTAAAACATTTCAAACTGAGCTTTAAAACGACAAATATTCAGTGTCTAAAGTAGTTAAAAACGCAAAAATATTGCAAACAGAATCCAGATTGCGATGTTTTTGAAGTGCAACAGTTCCGATCTACACAAACTAGTAGTCTTCGCAACGGGTTCGACGCGACGGTCACTATAAAGTCGGTTAATATCAATACAAAATATTTCACGGTGACCGAAAAAGTGTAAAATTCGACTAACATTGTATGGCATGTATCTTTTAAAATATCGCAAAAGAGTAACTATTTCAACAGCGGAGCGTGCGCAAAAACACTCCGAGGAGATAATATGATCGAAAAATATGTTAAAAGATGATCGATTTGAACACAAACGACAAACTAAAACATTTCAAACTAATCTTTCAAACGACAAATATTCAGTGTCTAAAGTAGGTGAAAACGCTAAAATTGTTGCAAACAGAATCCATATTGCGATGTTTTTGAAGTGCAACAGGTCCGATCTACACAATGGAGGTGTCTACGCAACGGCATCGACGCGACGGTCAATATAAAGTCGGTTCATATCAAGACAAAATATTTCACGGTGACCGAAAAAGTGTTAAATTCGACTAACTTTGTATGGGATGTATCTTTTGAAATATCGCAAAAGCGTAATTACTTCAACAGCGGAGCGTGCGCAAAAACGATCCGAGGAGCTAATTTGATCGAAAAATATGTTAAAAGATAATCGATTTGAACACAAACGACAAACTAAAACATTTCAAACTGAGCTTCAAAACGACAAATATTCAGTGTCTAAAGTAGGTGAAAACGCTAAAATTATTGCAAACAGAATCCATATTGCGATGTTTTTGAAGTGCAACAGGTCCGATCTACACAATGGAGGTGTCTACGCAACGGCATCGACGCGACGGTCAATATTAAGTCGGTTAATATCAAGACAAAATATTTCACGGTGACCGAAAAAGTGTAAAATTCGACTAACTTTGTATGGGATGTATCTTTTGAAATATCGCAAAAGAGTACCTATTAGAACAGCGAAGTGTGCGCAAAAACACTCCAGTGAGCTAATATGATCGAAAAGTATGCTAAAAGATGATCGATTTGAACAGAAACGACAAACTAAAACATTTCAAACTGAGCTTCAAAACGACAAATATCCAGTGTCTAAAGTAGGTAAAAACGCTAAAATTATTGCAAACAGAATCCATTTTGCAATTTTTTTGAAGTGCAACAGGTCCGATCTACACAAACGAGTAGTCTACGCAACGGGTACGACGCGACGGTCAATATAAAGTCGGTTAATATCAAGACAAAATATTTCACAGTGACCGAAAAAGTGTAAAATTCGATTAACTTTGTATGGGATGTATCTTTTAAAATAACGCAGGAAAATACCTACTTCAACAGCGGAGCGTGCGCAGAACAACTCTGGTGAGCTAATATGATCGAAAAGTATGGTAAAAGATGATCGATTTGAACAGAAACGACAAACTAAAACATTTCAAACTGAGCTTTAAAACGACAAATATTCAGTGTCTAAAGTAGGTAAAAAAGCTAAAATTATTACAAACAGAATACATATTGCGATGTTATTGAAGTGCAACAGGTCTTGTCTACACAAACGAGTAGTCTACGCAACGGGTACGACGCGACGGTCAATATAAAGTCGGTTAATATCAAGACAAAATATATCACGGTGACCGAAAAAGTGTCAAATTCGACTTACTTTTTATGGGATGTATCTTTTACAATATCGCAAAAAAGTACCTTTTAGAACAGCGAAGCGTGCGCACAAACACTCCGCTGAGCTAATGTGATCGAAAAGTATGCTAAAAAATGATCGATTTGAACAGAAACGACAAACTAAAACATTTCAAACTGAGCTTCAAAACGACAAATATTCAGTGTCTAAAGTAGGTGAAAACGCTAAAATTATTGCAAACAGAATCCAGATTGCAATGTTTTTGAAATGCAACAGGTCTGGTCTACATTAACGAGGTGTCTACGCAACGGCATCGACGCGACGGTTAATATAAAGTCGGTTAATATCAAGACAAAATATTTCACGGTGACCGAAAAAGTGTAAAATTCGACTAACTTTGTATGGGATGTATCTTTTAAAATATCGCAAAAGAGTTCCTACTTCAACAGCGACACGTGCGCACAAACACTCTGGTGAGCTAGTATGATCGAAAAGTATGCTAAAAGATGATCGATTTGAACAGAAACGACAAACTGAAACATTTCAAACTGAGCTTTAGAACGACAAATATTCAGTGTCGAAAGAAGGTAAAAACGCTAAAATTATACCAAACAGAATCCAGATTGCGATGGTTTTGAAGTGCAATTGTTCCGATTTACACAATTGAGGTGTCTACGCAACGGGCTCGACGCGACGGTCAATATAAAGTCGGTTAATATCAAGACAAAATATTTCACGGTGACCGAAAAAGTGTAAAATTCGACTAACTTTGTATGGGATGTATCTTTTAAAATATCGCAAAAGAGTTCCTACTTCAACAGCGACACGTGCGCACAAACACTCTGGTGAGCTAGTATGATCGAAAAGTATGCTAAAAGATGATCGATTTGAACAGAGACGACAAACTGAAACATTTCAAACTGAGCTTTAAAACGACAAATACTCAGTGTCTAAAGTAGTTAAAAACGCTAAAATTATTGCAAACAGAATTCATTTTGCGATGTTTTTGCAGTGCAACAGGTCCGATCTACACAAACGAGTAGTCTACGCAACGGCATCGACGCGACGGTCAATATAAAGTCGGTTAATATCAAGACAAAATATTTCACGGTGACCGAAAAAGTGTAAAATTCGACTAACTTTGTATGGGATGTATCTTTTAAAATATCGCAAAAGAGTTCCTACTTCAACAGCGACACGTGCGCACAAACACTCTGGTGAGCTAGTATGATCGAAAAGTATGCTAAAAGATGATCGATTTGAACAGAGACGACAAACTGAAACATTTCAAACTGAGCTTTAAAACGACAAATACTCAGTGTCTAAAGTAGGTAAAAACGCTAAAATTATTGCAAACAGAATCCATTTTGCAATTTTTTTGAAGTGCAACAGGTCCGATCTACACAAACGAGTAGTCTACGCAACGGGTACGACGCGACGGTCAATATAAAGTCGGTTAATATCAAGACAAAATATTTCACAGTGACCGAAAAAGTGTAAAATTCGATTAACTTTGTATGGGATGTATCTTTTAAAATAACGCAGGAAAATACCTACTTCAACAGCGGAGCGTGCGCAGAACAACTCTGGTGAGCTAATATGATCGAAAAGTATGGTAAAAGATGATCGATTTGAACAGAAACGACAAACTAAAACATTTCAAACTGAGCTTTAAAACGACAAATATTCAGTGTCTAAAGTAGGTAAAAAAGCTAAAATTATTACAAACAGAATACATATTGCGATGTTATTGAAGTGCAACAGGTCTTGTCTACACAAACGAGTAGTCTACGCAACGGGTACGACGCGACGGTCAATATAAAGTCGGTTAATATCAAGACAAAATATATCACGGTGACCGAAAAAGTGTCAAATTCGACTTACTTTTTATGGGATGTATCTTTTAAAATATCGCAAAAAAGTACCTTTTAGAACAGCGAAGCGTGCGCACAAACACTCCGCTGAGCTAATGTGATCGAAAAGTATGCTAAAAAATGATCGATTTGAACAGAAACGACAAACTAAAACATTTCAAACTGAGCTTCAAAACGACAAATATTCAGTGTCTAAAGTAGGTGAAAACGCTAAAATTATTGCAAACAGAATCCAGATTGCAATGTTTTTGAAATGCAACAGGTCTGGTCTACATTAACGAGGTGTCTACGCAACGGCATCGACGCGACGGTTAATATAAAGTCGGTTAATATCAAGACAAAATATTTCACGGTGACCGAAAAAGTGTAAAATTCGACTAACTTTGTATGGGATGTATCTTTTAAAATATCGCAAAAGAGTTCCTACTTCAACAGCGACACGTGCGCACAAACACTCTGGTGAGCTAGTATGATCGAAAAGTATGCTAAAAGATGATCGATTTGAACAGAAACGACAAACTGAAACATTTCAAACTGAGCTTTAGAACGACAAATATTCAGTGTCGAAAGAAGGTAAAAACGCTAAAATTATACCAAACAGAATCCAGATTGCGATGGTTTTGAAGTGCAATTGTTCCGATTTACACAATTGAGGTGTCTACGCAACGGGCTCGACGCGACGGTCAATATAAAGTCGGTTAATATCAAGACAAAATATTTCACGGTGACCGAAAAAGTGTAAAATTCGACTAACTTTGTATGGGATGTATCTTTTAAAATATCGCAAAAGAGTTCCTACTTCAACAGCGACACGTGCGCACAAACACTCTGGTGAGCTAGTATGATCGAAAAGTATGCTAAAAGATGATCGATTTGAACAGAGACGACAAACTGAAACATTTCAAACTGAGCTTTAAAACGACAAATACTCAGTGTCTAAAGTAGTTAAAAACGCTAAAATTATTGCAAACAGAATTCATTTTGCGATGTTTTTGCAGTGCAACAGGTCCGATCTACACAAACGAGTAGTCTACGCAACGGCATCGACGCGACGGTCAATATAAAGTCGGTTAATATCAAGACAAAATATTTCACGGTGACCGAAAAAGTGTAAAATTCGACTAACTTTGTATGGCATGTATCTTTTAAAATTACGCAGAGAATATCTTTTTAACAGCGGAGCATGCGCAAAAACACTCTGGTGAGCTAATATGATCAAAAAGTATGTTAAAAGATGATCGATTTGAACAGAAACGACAAACTAATACATTTCAAACTTAGCTTCAAAACGACAAATATTCAGTGTCTAAAGTAGGTGAAAACGCTAAAATTATTGCAAACAGAATCCATATTGCGATGTTCTAGAAAAGAAACAGGTCCGATCTACACAAACGAGGTGTCTGCGCAACGAGCTCAACGCGACGGTCAATATAAAGTCGTTTTTTATCAAGACAAAATATTTCACGGTGACTGAAAAAGTGTAAAATTCGACTAACATTGTATGGCATGTATCTTTTAAAATAACGCAGAGAGTACCTTCTAGAACAGCGAAGCGTGCGCACAAACACTCCGCTGAGCTAATGTGATCGAAAAGTATGCTAAAAAATGATCGATTTGAACAGAAACGACAAACTAAAACATTTCAAACTGAGCTTCAAAACGACAAATATTCAGTGTCTAAAGTAGGTGAAAACGCTCAAATTATTGTAAACAGAATCCATATTGCGATGTTTTTGAAGTGCCACAGGTCCCATCTTCACAAACGAGTAGTCTACGCAACGGGCTCGACGCGACGGTCAATATAAAGTCGGTTAATATCAAGACAAAATATTTCACGGTGACCGAAAACGTGTAAAATTCGACTTTTATTGTATGGCATGTATCTTTTAAAATATCGCAAAAGAGTACCTACTTGAATAGCAAAGCGTGCGCAGAACCACTTCGGTGAGCTAATGTGATCGAAAAATATGCTAAAAGATAATCGATTTGAACAGAAACGACAAACTAAAACATTTCAAACTGAGCTTTAAAACGACAAATACGCAGTGTCTAAAGTAGTTAAAAACGCTAAAATTATTGCAAACAGAATTCATTTTGCGATGTTTTTGCAGTGCAACAGGTCCGATCTACACAAACGAGTAGTCTACGCAACGGCATCGACGCGACGGTCAATATAAAGTCGGTTAATATCAAGACAAAATATTTCACAGTGACCGAAAAAGTGTAAAATTCGACTAACTTTGTATGGCATGTATCTTTTAAAATTACGCAGAGAATATCTTTTTAACAGCGAAGCATTTGCAAAAACACTCTGGTGAGCTAATATGATCAAAAAGTATGTTAAAAGATGATCGATTTGAACAGAAACGACAAACTAATACATTTCAAACTTAGCTTCAAAACGACAAATATTCAGTGTCTAAAGTAGGTGAAAACGCTAAAATTATTGCAAACAGAATCCATATTGCGATGTTCTAGAAAAGAAACAGGTCCGCTCTACACAAACGAGGTGTCTGCGCAACGAGCTCAACGCGACGGTCAATATAAAGTCGTTTTTTATCAAGACAAAATATTTCACGGTGACTGAAAAAGTGTAAAATTCGACTAACATTGTATGGCATGTATCTTTTAAAATAACGCAGAGAGTACCTTCTAGAACAGCGAAGCGTGCGCAAAAACACTCCGGTGAGCTTATATGATCTGAAGGTATGCTAAAAGATGATCGATTTGAACAGAAACGACAAACTAAAACATTTCAAACTGAGCTTTAAAACGACAAATATTCAGTGTCTAAAGTAGTTAAAAACGCAAAAATATTGCAAACAGAATCCAGATTGCGATGTTTTTGAAGTGCAACAGTTCCGATCTACACAAACTAGTAGTCTTCGCAACGGGCTCGACGCGACGGTCACTATAAAGTCGGTTAATATCAATACAAAATATTTCACGGTGACCGAAAAAGTGTAAAATTCGACTAACATTGTATGGCATGTATCTTTTAAAATATCGCAAAAGAGTAACTATTTCAACAGCGGAGCGTGCGCAAAAACACTCCAAGGAGCTAATATGATCGAAAAATATGTTAAAAGATGATCGATTTGAACACAAACGACAAACTAAAACATTTCTTACTAATCTTTCAAACGACAAATATTCAGTGTCTAAAGTAGGTGAAAACGCAAAAATTGTTGCAAACAGAATCCATATTGCGATGTTTTTGAAGTGCAACAGGTCCGATCTACACAATGGAGGTGTCTACGCAACGGCATCGACGCGACGGTCAATATAAAGTCGGTTAATATCAAGACAAAATATTTCACGGTGACCGAAAAAGTGTTAAATTCGACTAACTTTGTATGGGATGTATCTTTTGAAATATCGCAAAAGCGTAATTACTTCAACAGCGGAGCGTGCGCAAAAACGATCCGAGGAGCTAATTTGATCGAAAAATATGTTAAAAGATAATCGATTTGAACACAAACGACAAACTAAAACATTTCAAACTGAGCTTCAAAACGACAAATATTCAGTGTCTAAAGTAGGTGAAAACGCTAAAATTATTGCAAACAGAATCCATATTGCGATGTTTTTGAAGTGCAACAGGTCCGATCTACACAATGGAGGTGTCTACGCAACGGCATCGACGCGACGGTCAATATTAAGTCGGTTAATATCAAGACAAAATATTTCACGGTGACCGAAAAAGTGTAAAATTCGACTAACTTTGTATGGGATGTATCTTTTGAAATATCGCAAAAGAGTACCTATTAGAACAGCGAAGTGTGCGCAAAAACACTCCAGTGAGCTAATATGATCGAAAAGTATGCTAAAAGATGATCGATTTGAACAGAAACGACAAACTAAAACATTTCAAACTGAGCTTCAAAACGACAAATATCCAGTGTCTAAAGTAGGTAAAAACGCTAAAATTATTGCAAACAGAATCCATTTTGCAATTTTTTTGAAGTGCAACAGGTCCGATCTACACAAACTAGTAGTCTACGCAACGGGTACGACGCGACGGTCAATATAAAGTCGGTTAATATCAAGACAAAATATTTCACAGTGACCGAAAAAGTGTAAAATTCGATTAACTTTGTATGGGATGTATCTTTTAAAATATCGCAAAAGAGTACCTACTTCAATAGCGACACGTGCGCACAAACACTCTGGTAAACTAGTATGATCGAAAAGTATGCTAAAATATGATCGATTTGAACAGAAACGACAAACTAAACCATTTCAAACTAAGCTTTAAAACGACAAATATTCAGTGTCTAAAGTAGGTGAAAACGCTAAAATTATTACAAAAAGAATCCATATTGCGATGATTTTAAAGTGCAACAGGTCCGGTCTACACAAACGAGGTGTCTACGCAACGGGTTCGACGCGACGGTCAATATAAAGTCGGTTAATATCTAGACAAAATATTTCACGGTGACCGAAAACGTGTAAAATTCGACTAACTTTGTATGGGATGTATCTTTTAAAATGTCGCAAAAGAGTTCCTACTTCAACAGCGACACGTGCGCACAAACACTCTGGTGAGCTAGTATGATCGAAAAGTATGCTAAAAGATGATTGATTTGAACAGAAACGACAAACTGAAACATTTCAAACTGAGCTTTAAAACGACAAATATTCAGTGTCGAAAGAAGGTAAAAACGCTAAAATTATACCAAACAGAATCCAGATACCGATGTTTTTGAAGTGCAACAGGTCCGATCTACACAATTGAGGTGTCTACGCAACGGGCTCGACGCGACGGTCAATATAAAGTCGGTTAATATCAAGACAAAATATTTCACGGTGACCGAAAAAGTGTAAAATTCGACTAACTTTGTATGGGATGTATCTTTTAAAATATCGCAAAAGAGTACCTATTTCAACAGCGACACGTGCGCACAAACACTCTCGTGAGCTAGTATGATCGAAAAGTATGCAAAAAGATGATCAATTTGAACAGAAGCGACAAACTAAAACATTTCAAACTAAGCTTTAAAACGACAAATATTCAGTGTCTAAAGTAGGTGAAAACGCTAAAATTATTGCAAACAGAATCCATATTGCGATGTTTTTGAAGTGCAACAGGTCCGATCTACACAAGCGAGTAGTCTACGCAACGGGCTCGACGCGACGGTCAATATAAAGTCGGTTAATATCAAGACAAAATATTTCACAGTGACCGAAAAAGTGTAAAATTCGACTAACTTTGTATGGGATGTATCTTTTTAAATATCGCAAAAGAGTACCTATTTCAACAGCAAAGCGTGCGCAGAACCACTTCAGTGATCTAAAAAAAAAGAAAAGTATGCTAAAAGATGATCGATTTGAACAGAAACGACAAACTAAAACATTTCAAACTGAGCTTCAAAACGACAAATATTCAGTGTTTAAAGTAGGTGAAAACGCTTAAATTATTGCAAACAGAATCCATTCTGCGAAGTTTTTAAGACGCCACAGGTCCTGTCTACATAGTTGAAGTGACTACGCAACGGCATCGACGCGACGGTCGATATAAAGTCGGATAATATCAAGACAAAATATTTTACGGTGACCGAAAAAGTGTAAAATTCGACTAACTTTGTACGGGATGTATTTTTTAAAATATCGCAGAAGAGTACCTACTTTAACAGCGGAGCGTGCGCAAAACCACTTCGGTGAGCAAATATGATCGAAAAGTTTGCTAAAAGAAGATCGATTTAAACAGAAATGACAAACTAAATTATTTCAAACTGAGCTTTAAAACGACACATATTCAGTGTCTAAAGTAGTTAAAAACGCTAAAATTATTGCAAACAGAATCCATATTGCGATGTTTTTATAGTGGAACAAGTTCGATCTAAAGAAACGAGATGTCAACGCAACGGGCTCGATGCGAAGGCCAATATAAAGTCTGTTAATATCAAGACAAAATTTCTCACGGTGACCGAAAAAGTGTAAAATTCGACTAACATTTTACGGGTTGTATCTTTTGAAATATCGCAAAAGAGTACCTACTAGAACAGCGAATTGTGCGCAAAAACACTCCAATGAGCTAATATGATCGAAAAGTATGCTAAAAGATGATCGATTTGAACAGAAACGACAATCTAAAACATTTTAAACTGAGCTTTAAAACGACAAATATTCAGTGTCTAAAGTAGGTGAAAACGCTAAAATTATTGCAAACAATCCAAATTGCTATGTTTTTGAAGAACAATAGGTCCGATCTACACAAACGAGGTGTCTACGCAACGGCCTCGACGCGACGGTCAATATAAAGTCGGTTAATATCAAGACAAAATATATCACGGTGACTGGAAAACTGTAAAATTCGACTAACTTTGTATGAGACGTATCTTTTTTAATAACGCAGGAGAGTACCAACTAGAACAGCGAAGTGTGCGCAAAAACACTGCGGTGAGCTAATATGATCGAAAAGTATACTAAAAGATGATCGATTTGAACAGAAACAACAAACTTAAACATTTTAAACTGAGCTTCAAAACGACAAATATTCAGTGTCTAAAGAAGGTGAAAACACTAAAATTATTACAAACAGAATCCATATTGCGATGTTTTTAAAATGCCACAGGTCCGGTAAACATAAACGAGGTGTCTACGCAACGGCATCTACGCGACGGTAATATAAAGTCGGTTAATATCAAGACAAAATATTTCACAGTGACCGAAAAAGTGTAAAATTCGACTAACTTTGTATGGGATGTATCTTTTAAAATATCGCAAAAAAGTACCTACTTTACAAGCGAAACGTGCGCAAAACCACTTCGGTGAGCAAATATGATCGAAAAGTTTGCTAAAAGATGATCGATTTAAACAGAAATGACAAACTAAAACATTTCAAACTGAGCTTCAAAACGACAAATATTCAGTGTTTAAAGTAGGTGAAAACGCTAAAATTATTGCAAACAGAATCCATACTGCGAAGTTTTTTAAATGCCACAGGTCCTGTCTACATAATCAAGGTGATTTCGCAACGGCATCGACGCGACGGTCGATATAAAGTCGATTAATATTAAGACAAAATATTTTACGGTGACCGAAAAAGTGTTAAATTCGACTAACTTTGTACGGGATGTATTTTTTAAAATATCGCAAAAAAGTACCTACTTTACAAGCGAAACGTGCGCAAAACCACTTCGGTGAGCAAATATGATCGAAAAGTTTGCTAAAAGATGATCGATTTAAACAGAAATGACAAACTAAAACATTTAAAACTGAGCTTTAAAACGACACATATTCAGTGTCTAAAGTAGTTAAAAACGCTAAAATTATTGCAAACAGAATCCATATTGCGATGTTTTTAAATTGGAACAAGTTCGATCTACAGAAACGAGGTGTCTACGCAACGGGCTCGATGCGAAGGTCAATATAAAGTCTGTAAATATCAAGACAAAATATTTTACGGTGACCGAAAAAGTGTACAATTCGACTCACTTTGTATAGCAAGTATCTTATAAAATTACGCAGGAGAGTACCTTCTCCAACAGCGTAGCGTGCGCAAAACCACTTCGGTGAGCTAATGTAATCAAAAGTATGCTCAAAGATGATCGCTTTGAACAGAAACGACAAACTAAAACATTTCCAACTGAGCTTCAAAACGTTAAATTTTCAGTGTCTTAAGTAGGTTAAAACGCTAAAATTATTGCAAACAGAATCCATATTGCGATGTTTTTGAAGTGAAACAGGTTCGACCTAAACAAAAGAGGTGTCTACGCAACGGCCTCGAAGTGACGGTCAATATAAAGTCGGTTAATATTAAGACAAAATTTCTCACGGTGACCGAAAAAGTGTAAAATTCGACTAACATTTTACGGGTTGTATCTTTTGAAATATCGCAAAAGAATACCTACTAGAACATCGAAGTGTGCGCAAAAACACTCCGGTGAGCTAATATGATCGAAAAGTATGCTAAAAGATGATCGATTTGAACAGAAACGACAAACTAAAACATTTCAAACTGAGCTTTAAAACGACAAATATTCAGTGTCTAAAGTAGTTAAAAACGCTACAATTATTGCAAACAGAATCCATATTGCGATGTTTTTGAAGTGCATCAGTTTCGATCTACACAATCGAGGTGTCTACGCAACGGGCTCGACGCGACGGTCAATATAAAGTCGGTTAATATCAAGACAAAATATTTCACGGTGACCGAAAAAGTGTAAATTCGACTAACAATGTATGGGATGTATCTTTTAAAATATCGCAAAAGAGTACCTACTTCAACAGCAATGCGTGCGCAGAACCACTTCAGTGATTTAATAAAAAAGAAAAATATGCTAAAAGATGATCGATTTGAACAGAAACGACAATCTAAAACATTTCAAACTGAGCTTCAAAACGACAAATATTCAGTGTCTAAAGTAGGTGAAAACGCTAAAATTATTGCAAACAGAATCCATATTGCAATGTTTTTAAAATGCCACAGGTCCGTTCTACATAAACGAGGTGTCTACGCAACGGCATCGACGCGACGATCAATATAAAGTCGGTTAATATCAAGATAAAATATTTCACGGTAACCGAAAAAGTGTAAAATTCGACTAACTTTGTATGGGATGTATCTTTTAAAATATCGCAAAAAAGTACCTACTTTAACAGCGACACGTGCGCACAAACACTCTTGTGAGCTAGTTTGATCGAAAAGTATGCTAAAAGATGATCGATTTGAACAGAAACGACAAACTAAAACATTTCAAATTAAGCTTTAAAACGACAAATATTCAGTGTCTAAAGTAGTTAAAAACGCTGAAATTATTGCAAACAGAACCCATATTGCAATGTTTTTTTCATGCCACAGGTCCGTTCTACATAAACGAGGTGTCTACGCAACGGCATCGACGCGACGGTCAATATAAAGTCGGTTAATATCAAGATAAAATATTTCACGGTAACCGAAAAAGTGTAAAATTCGACAAACTTTGTATGGGATGTATCTTTTAAAATATCGCAAAAAAGTACCTACTTTAACAGCGACACGTGCGCACAAACACTCTTGTGAGCTAGTTTGATCGAAAAGTATGCTAAAAGATGATCGATTTGAACAGAAACGACAAACTAAAACATTTCAAACTAAGCTTTAAAACGACAAATATTCAGTGTCTAAAGTAGTTAAAAACGCTAAAATTATTGCAAACAGAATCCATATTGCGATGTTTTTGAAGTGCAACAAGTCCAATTTACACAAACGAGGTGTCTACGCAACGGCCTCGACGCGACGGTCAATATAAACTCGGTTAATATCAAGACAAAATATTTCACGATGACCGAAAAAGTGTAAAATTCGACTAACGTTGTATGGGATGTATCTTTTAAAATATCGCAAAAGAGTACCTACTTAACAGCGAAGCGTGCGCAAAAACAATCTAGTGAGCTGATATGATCGTAAAGTATGCTAAAAGATGATCGATTTGAACAGAAACGACAAACTAAAACATTTCAAACTGAGCTTTAAAACGACAAATATTCAGTGTCTAAAGTAGGTGAAAACGCTAAAATTATTGCAAACAATCCAAATAGCTATGTTTTTGAAGTGCAATAGGTCCGATCTACACAAACGAGGTGTCTACGCAACGGCCTCGACGCGACGGTCAATATAAAGTCGGTTAATATCAAGACAAAATATATCACGGTGACTGGAAAACTGTAAAATTCGACTAACTTTGTATGAGACGTATCTTTTTTAATAACGCAGGAGAGTACCAATTAGAACAGCGAAGTGTGCGCAAAAACACTCCGGTGAGCTAATATGATCGAAAAGTTTGCTAAAAGATGATCGATTTAAACAGAAACAACAAACTTAAACATTTTAAACTGAGCTTCAAAACGACAAATATTCAGTGTCTAAAGTAGTTAAAAACGCTAAAATTATTGCAAACAGAATCCATATTGCGATGTTTTTGAAGTGCAACAAGTCCAATTTACACAAACGAGGTGTCTACGCAACGGCCTCGACGCGACGGTCAATATAAACTCGGTTAATATCAAGACAAAATATTTCACGATGACCGAAAAAGTGTAAAATTCGACTAACGTTGTATGGGATGTATCTTTTAAAATATCGCAAAAGAGTACCTACTTAACAGCGAAGCGTGCGCAAAAACAATCTAGTGAGCTGATATGATCGTAAAGTATGCTAAAAGATGATCGATTTGAACAGAAACGACAAACTAAAACATTTCAAACTGAGCTTTAAAACGACAAATATTCAGTGTCTAAAGTAGGTGAAAACGCTAAAATTATTGCAAACAATCCAAATAGCTATGTTTTTGAAGTGCAATAGGTCCGATCTACACAAACGAGGTGTCTACGCAACGGCCTCGACGCGACGGTCAATATAAAGTCGGTTAATATCAAGACAAAATATATCACGGTGACTGGAAAACTGTAAAATTCGACTAACTTTGTATGAGACGTATCTTTTTTAATAACGCAGGAGAGTACCAATTAGAACAGCGAAGTGTGCGCAAAAACACTCCGGTGAGCTAATATGATCGAAAAGTTTGCTAAAAGATGATCGATTTAAACAGAAACAACAAACTTAAACATTTTAAACTGAGCTTCAAAACGACAAATATTTAGTGTCTATAGAAGGTGAAAACACTAAAATTATTAAAAACAGAATCCATATTGCGATGTTTTTAAAATGCCACAGGTCCGGTTAACATAAACGAGGTGTCTACGCAACGGCATCTACGCGACGGTCAATATAAAGTCGGTTAATATCAATACAAAATATTTCACAGTGACCGAAAAAGTGTAAAATTCGACTAACTTTGTATGGGATGTATCTTTTAAAATATCGCAAAAGAGTACCTACTTCAACAGCAAAGCGTGCGCAGAACCACTTCAAAGATCTAATAAAAAAGAAAAGTGTGCTAAAAGATGATTGATTTGAACAGAAACGACAAACTAAAACATTTCAAACTGAGCTTCAAAACGACAAATATTCAGTGTTTAAAGTAGGTGAAAACGCTAAAATTATTGCAAACAGAATCCATACTGCGAAGTTTTTTAAATGCCACAGGTCCTGTCTACATAATCGAGGTGATTTCGCAACGGCATCGACGCGACGGTCGATATAAAGTCGGTTAATATCAAGACAAAATATTTTACGGTGACCGAAAAAGTGTAAAATTCGACTAACTTTGTACGGGATGTATTTTTTAAAATATCGCAAAAAAGTACCTACTTTACAAGCGGAGCGTGCGCAAAACCACTTCGGTGAGCAAATATGATCGAAAAGTTTGCTAAAAGATGATCGATTTAAACAGAAATGACAAACTAAAACATTTAAAACTGAGCTTTAAAACGACACATATTCAGTGTCTAAAGTAGTTAAAAACGCTAAAATTATTGCAAACAGAATCCATATTGCGATGATTTTAAATTGGAACAAGTTCGATCTACAGAAACGAGGTGTCTACGCAACGGGCTCGATGCGAAGGTCAATATAAAGTCTGTAAATATCAAGACAAAATATTTTACGGTGACCGAAAAAGTGTACAATTCGACTCACTTTGTATAGCAAGTATCTTATAAAATTACGCAGGAGAGTACCTTCTCCAACAGCGTAGCGTGCGCAAAACCACTTCGGTGAGCTAATGTGATCAAAAAGTATGCTAAAAGATGATCGATTTGAACAGAAACGACAAACTAAAACATTTCCAACTGAGCTTCAAAACGTTAAATATTCAGTGTCTTAAGTAGGTTAAAACGCTAAAATTATTGCAAACAGAATCCATATTGCGATGTTTTTGAAGTGAAACAGGTTCGACCTAAACAAACGAGGTGTCTACGCAACGACCTCGAAGTGACGGTCAATATAAAGTCGGTTAATATCAAGACAAAATATTTCACGGTGACCGAAAAAGTGTAAATTCGACTAACATTGTACGGCATGTATCTCTTAAAATTACGCAGGAAATACCCTTTTTCAACAGCGGACCGTGCGCAAAAACACTCCAGTGAGCTAATATGATTGAAAAGTATGCTAAAAGATGATCGATTTGAACAGAAACGACAATCTAAAACATTTCAAACTGAGCTTCAAAACGACAAATATTCAGTGTCTAAAGTAGGTGAAAACGCTAAAATTATTGCAAACAGAATCCATATTGCGATGTTTTTGAAGTGCAACAAGTCCGATCTACACAAACGAGTAGTCTACGCAACGGCATCGACGCTACGGTCAATATAATGTCGGTTAATATCAAGACAAAATATTTCACGGTGACCGAAAAAGTGTAAAATTTGACTAACTTTTTACGGGTTGTATCATTTGAAATATCGCAAAAGAGTACCTACTAGAACAGCGAAATGTGCGCAAAAACACTCCGGTGAGCTAATATGATCGAAAAGTATGCTAAAAGATGATCGATTTGAACAGAAACGACAAACTAAAACATTTCAAACTAAGCTTTAAAACGACAAATATTGAGTGTCTAAAGTAGGTGAAAACGCTAAAATTATTGCAAACAGAATCCATATTGCAATGTTTTTAAAATGCCAGAGGTCCGTTCTACATAAAAGAGGTGTCTACGCAACGGCATCGACGCGACGGTCAATATAAAGTCGGTTAATATCAAGACAAAATATTTCACGGTGACCGAAAAAGTGTAAAATTCGACTAACTTTGTATGGGATGTATCTTTTAAAACATCGCAAAAGAGTAACTACTAGAATAGCGGAACGTGCGTAGAACCACTTCGGTAAGCTCATAAAAAGAAAAGTATGCTAAAAGATGATAGATTTGAACAGAAACGACAAACTTAAACATTTCAATTTGAGCTTCAAAACGACAAATATTCAGTGTCTAAAGTAGGTGAAAACGCTAAAATTATTGCAAACAGAATCCATATTGCAATGTTTTTTTTATGCCACAGGTCCTTTCTACATAAACGAGGTGTCTACGCAACGGCATCGACGCGACGGTCAATATAAAGTCGGTTAATATCAAGATAAAATATTTCACGGTAACCGAAAAAGTGTAAAATTCGACTAACTTTGTATGGGATGTATCTTTTAAAATATCGCAAAAAAGTACCTACTTTAACAGCGACACGTGCGCACAAACACTCTTGTAAACTAGTTTGATCGAAAAGTATGCTAAAAGATGATCGATTTGAACAGAAACGACAAACTAAAACATTTCAAACTAAGCTTTAAAACGACAAATATTCAGTGTCTAAAGTAGTTAAAACGCTAAAATTATTGCAAACAGAATCCATATTGCGATGTTTTTGATGTGCAACAGGTCCAATTTACACAAACGAGGTGTCTACGCAACGGCCTCGACGCGACGGTCAATATAAACTCGGTTAATATCAAGACAAAATATTTCACGGTGACCGAAAAAGTGTAAAATTCGACTAACGTTGTATGGGATGTATCTTTTAAAATATCGCAAAAGAGTACCTACTTAACAGCGAAGCGTGCGCAAAAACAATCTAGTGAGCTGATATGATCGTAAAGTATGCTCAAAGATGATCGATTTGAACAGAAACGACAAACTAAAACATTTCAAACTGAGCTTTAAACCGACAAATATTCAGTGTCTAAAGTAGGTGAAAACGCTAAAATTATTCCAAACAGAATCCATATTGCGATGTTTTTGAAGTGCGACAGGTCCGATCCACACAAACAAGGTGTCTTAGCAACGGGCTCGACGCGACAGTCAATTTTAAGTCGGTTAATACCAAGACAAATATTTCACGGTGACCGAAAAAGTGTAAAATTTGACTAACTTTTTACGGGTTGTATCATTTGAAATATCGCAAAAGAGTACCTACTAGAACAGCGAAATGTGCGCAAAAACACTCCGGTGAGCTAATATGATCGAAAAGTATGCTAAAAGATGATCGATTTGAACAGAAACGACAAACTAAAACATTTCAAACTGAGCTTAAAACGACAAATATTCAGTGTCTAAAGTAGGTGAAAACGCTAAAATTATTGCAAACAA
>CAWUPE010000830.1:0-12965 GCA_963924145.1 Pyrausta purpuralis
CAGAATTCAATATTGCGATGTTTTTGAAGTGCAACCGGTCCGATCTACACAAACGAGGTGTCTACGCAACGGGCTCGACGCGACGGTCAATATTAAGTCGGTTAATATCAAGACAAAATATTTCACGGTGACCGAAAAAGTGTAAAATTTGACTAACTTTGTATGACATATATCTTTTAAATTAACGCAGAGAGTACCTATTTTAACAGCGGAGCGTGCGCAGAACCACTTCGGTGAGCTAATATGATCGAAAAGTATGCTAAAAGATGATCGATTTGAACAGAAATGACAAACTAAAACATTTCAAACTGAGCTTTAAAACGACACATATTCAGTGTCTAAAGTGGGTGAAAACGCTAAAATTGTTGCAAACAGAATCCAGATTGCGATGTTTTTGAAGTGCAACAGGTCCGGTTAACATAAAAGAGGTGTCTACGCAACGGCATCGACGCGACGGTCAATATAAAGTCGGTTATTATCAAGACAAAATATTTCACGGTGACCGAAAAAGTGTAAAATTCGACTACCATTTTATGACATGTATCTTTTTAAATAACGCAGGAGAGTACCTACGAGAACAGCAAAGCGTGCGCACAAACACTTCCGTGAGCTAGTATGATCGAAAAGTATGCTAAAAGATGATCGATTTGAACAGAAACGACAAACTTAAACATTTCAAACTGAGCTGCAAAACGACAAATATTCAGTGTCTAAAGTAGGTGAGAACGCAAAAATTATTGCAAACAGAATCCATATTGCAATGTTTTAGAAGTGAAACAGGTCCGAACTACACAATCAAGGTGTCTACGCAACGGACTCGACGCGAAGGTCAATATAAAGTCGGTTAATATCAAGACAAAATATTTCACGGTGACCGAAAAAGTGTAAAATTCGACTAACTTTGTATGGGCTGTATCTTTTAAAATATCGCAGAGAGTACGTTCTTTAACAGCGAAACGTGCGCACAGACACTTCGGGGAGCAAATAAGATCGAAAAATATGCTAAAAGATGATCGATTTGAACAGAAACGACAAACTAAAACATTTAAAACTGAGCTTTAAAACGACAAATATTCTGTGTCTAAAGTCGAAAAAAACGCTAAAATTATTGCAAACAGAATGCATATTGCAATTTTTTTGAAGTGCAACAGGTCCGATCTACACAAACAAGGTGTCTACGCAACGGGCTCGACGCGACGGTCAATATAAAGTCGGTTATTATCAAGACAAAATATTTCACGGTGACCGAAAAAGTGTATAATTCGACTAACTTTGTTTGGGATGTATCTTTTAAAATAACGCAGAGAGTACCTACTTTAACAGCGGAGCGTGCGCAGAACCACTTCGGTTAGCTAATATGATCGAAAAGTATGCTAAAAGATGATCGATTTGAACAGAAATGACAAACTAAAACATTTCAAACTGAGCTTTACAACGACACATATTCAGTGTCTAAAGTGGATGAAAACGCTAAAACTATTGCAAACAGAATCGATATTGCGAGGTTTTTGAAGTGCAACAGGTCCGATCTACACACGCGAGTAGTCTACGCAACGGGCTCGACGCGACGGTCAATATAAAGTCGGTTAATATCAAGACAAAATATTTCACGGTGACCGAAAAAGCGTATAATTCGACTAACATTGTATGGCATGTATCTTTTAAAATTACGCAGAGAATACCTACTTTAACAGCGAAACGCACGCAGAACCATTTCAATGAGCTAATCTGATCGAAAAGTATGCTAAAAGATGATTGATTTGAACAGAAACGACAAACTAAAACATTTCAAACTTAGCTTTAAAACGACAAATATTCAGTGTCTAAAGTAGGTAAAGACGCTAAAATTATTGCAAACAGAATCCAGATTGCGATGTTTTTGAATTGCAATTGTTCCGATTTAAACAATTGAGGTGTCTACGCAACGGGCTCGACGCGACGGTCAATATAAAGTCGGTTAATATCAAGACAAGATATTTCACGGTGACCGAAAAAGTGTAAAATTCGACTAACTTTGTTTGGGATGTATCTTTTAAAATATCGCAAAAGAGTAACTACTAGAAGAGCAAAGTGTGCGCAAAAACACTCCAGTGAGCTAAAATGATCGAAAAATATGCTAAAAGATGATCGATTTGAACAGAAACGACAAACTAAACCATTTAAAACTGAGCTTTAAAACGACAAATATTCAGTGTCTAAAGTCGGTAAAAACGCTAAAATTATTGCAAACAGAATCCAGATTGCGATGTTTTTGAAGTGCAATTTTTCCGATTTACACAATTGAGGTGTCTACGCAACGGGCTCGACGCGACGGTCAATATAAAGTCGGTTAATATCAAGACAAAATATTTCACGGTGACCGAAAAAGTGTCAAATTCGACTAACTTTGTATGGGATGTATCTTTTAAAATATCGCAAAAGAGTACCTATTTCAACAGCGACACGTACGCACAAACACTCTCGTGAGCTAGTATGATCGAAAAGTATGCAAAAAGATGATCGATTTGAACAGAAACGACAAACTAAAACATTTAAAACTGAGCTTTGAAACGACAAATATTCAGTGTTTAAAGTAGTTAAAAACGCTAAAATTATTGCAAAAAGAATCCATATTGCGATTTTTTTGGAGTGCAACAGGTCCGATCTACACAAACGAGTAGTCTACGCAACGGGCTCGACGCGACGGTCAATATAAAGTCGGTTAATATCAAGACAAAATATTTCACGGTGCCCGAAAAAGTGTCAAATTCGACTTACTTCGTATGGGATGTATCTTTTAAAATATCGAAAAAGAGTACCTTTTAGAACAGCGAAGCGTTCGCACAAACACTCCGCTGAGCTAATGTAATCGAAAAGTATGCTAAAAGATGATTGATTTGAACAGAAACGACAAAATAAAACATTTCAAACTGAGCATTAAAACGACACATATTCAGTGTCTAAAGTAGTTAAAAACGCTAAAATTATTGCAAACAGAATCCATATTGCGATGTTTTTAAAGTGGAACAAGTTCGATCTACAGAAACGAGGTATCTACGCAACGGGCTCGACGCGACGGTCAATATAAAGTCGGTTAATATCAAGACAAAATATTTCACGGTGACCGAAAAAGTGTATAATTCGACTAACATTGTATGGCATGTATCTTTTAAAATTACGCAGAGAATACCTACTTTAACAGCGAAACGCACGCAGAACCACTTCGGTGAGCTAATGTGATCGAAAAGTATGCTAAAAGATGATCGATTTGAACAGAAACGACAAACTAAAACATTTCAAACTGAGCTTTAAAACGACAAATATTCAGTGTCTAAAGTAGGTGAAAACGCTAAAATTATTGCAAACAGAATCCAGATTGCGATGTTTTTGAATTGCAATTGTTTCGATTTACACAATTGAGGTGTCTACACAACGATATCGACGCGACGGTCAATGTAAAGTCGGTTAATATCAAGACAAAATATTTCACGGTGACCGAAAAAGTGTCAAATTCGACTAACTTTGTATGGGATGTATCTTTTAAAATATCGCAAAAAAGTACCTATTTCAACAGCGAAGTGTGCGCAAAAACACTCCGGTGAGCTAATATGATCGAAAAATATGCTAAAAGATGATCGATTTGAACAGAAACGACAAACTAAAACATTTCAAACTGAGCTTTAAAACGACAAATATTCAGTGTCTAAAGTAGTTAAAAACTCTAAAATTATTACAAACAGAATCCATATTGCGATTTTTTTGAAGTGCAACAGATCCGATCTACACAAACGAATAGTCTAAGCAACGGGTTCGACGCGACGGTCAATATAAAGTCGGTTAATATTATGACAAAATATTTCACGGTGACCGAAAAAGTGTATAATTCGACTAACATTGTATGGCATGTATCTTTTAAAATTACGCAAAGAATACCTACTTTAACAGCGAAACACACGCAGAACCACTTCAGTGAGCTAATGTGATCGAAAAGTATGCTAAAAGATGATCGTTTTGAACAGAAACGACAAACTAAAACATTTCAAACTGAGCTTTAAAACGACAAATATTCAGTGTCTAAAGTAGGTAAAGACGCTAAAATTATTGCAAACAGAATCCAGATTGCGATGTTTTTGAATTGCAATTGTTCCGATTTACACAATTGAGGTGTCTACGCAACGGGCTCGACGCGACGGTCAATATAAAGTCGGTTAATATCAAGACAAAATATTTCACGGTGACCGAAAAAGTGTATAATTCGACTAACATTGTATGGCATGTATCTTTTAAAATATCGCAAAAAGTACCTACTTAAAAAGCGGAAAATGCGAAGAACTACGTCCGTGAGCTAATGTGATCGAAAAATATGCTAAAAGATAATCTATTTGAACAGAAACGACAAACTAAAACATTTCAAACTGAGCTTTAAAACGACAAATATTCAGTGTCTAAAGTAGTTAAAAACGCTAAAATTATTGCAAACAGAATCCATAATGCGATTTTTTTGAAGTGCAACAGTTCCGGTATACACAATCTAGGTGTCTATGCAACGGCCTCAACGCGACGGTCAATATAAAGTCGGTTAATATCAAGACAAAATATTTCACGGTGCCCGAAAAAGTGTAAAATTCGACTAACTTTGTATGGGATGTATCTTTTAAAATATCGCAAAAGAGTACCTTCTTCAACAGCGACACGTGCGCACAAACACTCTGGTGAGCTAGTATGATCAAAAAGTATGCAAAAAGATGATCGATTTGAACAGAAAGGACAAACTAAAACATTTCAAACTAAGCTTTAAAACGACAAATATTCAGTGTCTAAAGTAGGTGAAAACGCTAAAATTATTGCAAACAGAATCCATATTGCGATGTTTTTGAAGTGGAACAAGTTCGATCTACACACGCGAGTTGTTAGGCAACGGGCTCGACGCGACGGTCAATATAAAGTCGGTTAATATCATGACAAAATATTTCACGGTGACCGAAAAAGTGTAAAATTCGACTAACTTTGTATGGGATGTATCTTTTAAAATATCGCAAAACAGTACCTATTTCAACAGCAAAACGCACGCAGAACCACTTCGGTGAGCTAATGTGATCGAAAAGTATGCTAAAAGATGATCGATTTGAACAGAAACGACAAACTAAAACATTTCAAACTGAGCTTTAAAACGACAAATATTCAGTGTCTTAAGTAGGTAAAAACGCTAAAATTATTGCAAACAGAATCCAGATTGCGATGTTTTTGAATTGTAATTGTTCCGATTTACACAATTGAGGTGTCTACGCAACGGGCTCGACGCGACGGTCAATATAAAGTCGGTTAATATCAAGACAAAATATTTCACGGTGACTGAAAAAGTGTATAATTCGACTAACATTGTATGGCATGTATCTTTTAAAATATCGAAAAAAGTACCTACTTGAATAGCGGAGCATGCGCAGAACTACGTCGGTGAGCTAATGTGATCGAAAAATATGCTAAAAGATAATCGGTTTGAACAGAAACGACAAATTAAAACATTTCAAACTGAGCTTTAAAACGACAAATATTCAGTGTCTAAAGTAGGTAAAGACGCTAAAATTATTGCAAACAGAATCCAGATTGCGATGTTTTTGAATTGCAATCGTTCCGATTAACACAATTGAGGTGTCTGCGCAACGGGCTCGACGCGACGGTCAATATAAAGTCGGTTAATATCAAGACAAAATATTTCACGGTGACCGAAAAAGTGTAAAATTCGACTAACTTTGTATGGTATGTATCTTTTAAAATATCGCAAAAAAGTACCTATTTCAACAGCGAATTGTGCGCAAAAACACTCCGGTGAGCTAATATGATCGAAAAATATGCTAAAAGATGATCGATTTGAACAGAAACGACAAACTAAAACATTTCAAACTGAGCTTTAAAACGACAAATATTCAGTGTCTAAAGTAGTTAAAAACTCTAAAATTATTACAAACAGAATCCATATTGCGATTTTTTTGAAGTGCAACAGGTCCGATCTACACAAACGAATAGTCTACGCAACGGGTTCGACGCGACGGTCAATATAAAGTCGGTTAATATCAAGACAAAATATTTCACGGTGACCGAAAAAGTGTATAATTCGACTAACATTGTATGGCATGTATCTTTTAAAATTACGCAGAGAATACCTACTTTAACAGCGAAACGCACGCAGAACCACTTCGTTGAGCTAATGTGATCGAATAGTATGCTAAAAGATGATCGTTTTGAACAGAAACGACAAACTAAAACATTTCAAACTGAGCTTTAAAACGACAAATATTCAGTGTCTAAAGTAGGTAAAGACGCTAAAATTATTGCAAACAGAATCCAGATTGCGATGTTTTTGAATTGCAATTGTTCCGATTTAAACAATCGAGGTATCTACGCAACGGGCTCGACGCGACGGTCAATATAAAGTCGGTTAATATCAAGACAAAATATTTCACGGTGACCGAAAAAGTGTAAAATTCGACTAACTTTGTATGGGATGTATCTTTTAAAATATCGCAAAAGAGTACCTATTTCAACAGCGACACGTGCGCACAAACACTCTCGTGAGCTAGTATGATCGAAAAGTATGCAAAAAGATAATCGATTTGAACAGAAACGACAAACTAAAACATTTTAAACTAAGCTTTAAAACGACAAATATTCAGTGTCTAAAGTAGTTAAAAACGCTAAAATTATTGCAAACAGAATCCATATTGCGATTTTTTTGAAGTGCAACAGGTCCGATCTACACAAAAGAGTAGTCTACGCAACGAGTTCGACGCGACGGTCAATATAAAGTCGGTTAATATCAAGACAAAATATTTCACGGTGACCGAAAAAGTGTATAATTCGACTAACATTGTATGGCATGTATCTTTTAAAATATCGCAAAAAGTACCTACTTGAATAGCGGAGCATGCGCAGAACTACGTCGGTGAGCTAATGTGATCGAAAAATATGCTAAAAGATAATCGATTTAAACAGAAACGACAAACTTAAACATTTCAAACTGAGCTTTAAAAGTAGGTAAAGACGCTAAAATTATTGCAAACAGAATCCAGATTGCGATGTTTTTGAATTGCAATTGTTCCGATTTACACAATTGAGGTGTCTACGCAACGGGCTCGACGCGACGGTCAATATAAAGTCGGTTAATAATCAAGACAAAATATTTCACGGTGACCGAAAAAGTGTAAAATTCGACTAACTTTGTATGGGATGTATCTTTTAAAATATCGCAAAAGAGTAACTACTAGAAGAGCAAAGTGTGCGCAAAAACACTTCAGTGAGCTAAAATGATCGAAAAATATGCTAAAAGATGATCGATTTGAACAGAAACGACAAACTAAACCATTTAAAACTGAGCTTTAAAACGACAAATATTCAGTGTCTAATGTCGGTAAAAACGCTAAAATTATTGCAAACAGTATCCAGATTGCAATGTTTTTGAAGTGCAATTGTTCCGATCTACTTAATTGAGGTGTCTACGCAACGGGCTCGACGCGACGGTCAATATAAAGTCGGTTAATATCATGACAAAATATTTCACGGTGACCGAAAAAGTGTCAAATTCGACTAAATTTGTATGGGATGTATCTTTTAAAATATCGCAAAAGAGTACCTATTTCGACAGCGACACGTACGCACAAACACTCTCGTGAGCTAGTATGATCGAAAAGTATGCAAAAAGATGATCGATTTGAACAGAAACGACAAACTAAAACATTTCAAACTAAGCTTTAAAACGACAAATATTCAGTGTCTAAAGTAGGTGAAAACGCTAAAATTATTGCAAACAGAATCCATATTGCGATGTTTTTGAAGTGCAACATGTCCGATCTACACACGCGAGTAGTCTACGCAACGGGCTCAACGCGACGGTCAATATAAAGTCGGTTAATATCAAGACAAAATATTTCACGGTGACCGAAAAAGTGTAAAATTCGACTAACATTGTATGGCATGTATCTTTTAAAATTACGCAGAGAATTCCTACTTTTACAGCAAAACGCACGCAAAACCACTTCGGTGAGCTAATGTGATCGAAAAGAATGCTAAAAGATGATCGATTTGAACAGAAACGACAAACTAAAACATTTCAAACTGAGCTTTAAAACGACACATATTCAGTGTCTAAAGTAGTTAAAAACGCTAAAATTATTGCAAACAGAATCCATATTGCGATGTTTTTAAAGTGAAACAAGTTCGATCTACAGAAACGAGGTGTCTACGCAACGGGCTCGACGCGACGGTCAATATAAAGTCGGTTAATATCAAGACAAAATATTTCACGGTGACCGAGAAAGTGTATAATTCGACTAACATTGTATGGCATGTATCTTTTAAAATTACGCAGAGAATACCTACTTTAACAGCAAAACGCACGCAGAACCACTTCGTTGAGCTAATGTGATCGAAAAGTATGCTAAAAGATGATCGATTCGAACAGAAACGACAAACTAAAACATTTCAAACTGAGCTTTAAAACGACAAATATTCAGTGTCTAAAGTAGGTAAAGACGCTAAAATTATTGCAAACAGAATCCAGATTGCGATGTTTTTGAATTGCAATTGTTCCGATTTACACAATTGAGGTGTCTACGCAACGGGCTCGACGCGACGGTCAATATAAAGTCGGTTAATATCAAGACAAAATATTTCACGGTGACCGAAAAAGTGTCAAATTCGACTAACTTTGTATGGGATGTATCTTTTAAAATATCCCAAAAAAGTACCTATTTCAACAGCGAAGTGTGCGCAAAAACACTCCGGTGAGCTAATTTGATCGAAAAATATGCTAAAAGATGATCGATTTGAACAGAAACGACAAACTAAAACATTTCAAACTGAGCTTTAAAACGACAAATATTCAGTGTCTAAAGTAGTTAAAAACTCTAAAATTATTACAAACAGAATCCATATTGCGATTTTTTTGAAGTGCAACAGGTCCGATCTACACAAACGAATAGTCTACGCAACGGGTTCGACGCGACGGTCAATATAAAGTCGGTTAATATCAAGACAAAATATTTCACGGTGACCGAAAAAGTGTATAATTCGACTAACATTGTATGGCATGTATCTTTTAAAATATCGCAAAAAGTACCTACTTAAATAGCGGAGCATGCGAAGAACTACGTCGGTGAGCTAATGTGATCGAAAAATATGCTAAAAGATAATCGATTTGAACAGAAACGACAAACTAAAACATTTCAAACTGAGCTTTAAAACGACAAATATTCAGTGTCTAAAGTAGGTGGAAACGCTAAAATTATTGCAAACAGAATCCATAATGCGATTTTTTTGAAGTGCAACAGTTCCGGTATACACAATCTAGGTGTCTATGCAACGGCCTCCACGCGACGGTCAATATAAAGTCGGTTAATATCAAGACAAAATATTTCACAGTGACCGAAAAAGTGTAAAATTCGACTAACTTTGTATGGGATGTATCTTTAAAAATATCGCAAAAGAGTACCTATTTCAACAGCGAAACGCACGCAGAACCACTTCGGTTAGCTAATGTGATCGAAAAGTATGCTAAAAGATGATCGATTTGAACAGAAACGACAAACTAAAACATTTCAAACTGAGCTTTAAAACGACAAATATTCAGTGTCTAAAGTAGGTAATGACGCTAAAATTATTGCAAACAGAATCCAGATTGCGATGTTTTTGAATTGCAATTCTTCCGATTTACACAATTGAGGTGTCTACGCAACGGGCTCGACGCGACGGTCAATATAAAGTCGCTTAATATCAAGACAAAATATTTCACGGTGCCCGAAAAAGTGTCAAATTTGACTTACTTCGTATGGGATGTATCTTTTAAAATATCGCAAAAGAGTACCTTTTAGAACAGCGAAGCGTTCGCACAAACACTCCGCTGAGCTAATGTGATCGAAAAGTATGCTAAAAGATGATTGATTTGAACAGAAACGACAAAATAAAACATTTCAAACTGAGCTTTAAAACGACAAATATTCAGTGTCTAAAGTAGGTAAAAACGCTAAAATTATTGCAAACAGAATCCAGATTGCGATGTTTTTGAATTGCAATTGTTCCGATTTACACAATTGAGGTGTCTACGCAACGGGCTCGACGCGACGGTCAATATAAAGTCGGTTAATATCAAGACAAAATATTTCACGGTGACCGAAAAAGTGTATAATTCGACTAACATTGTATGGCATGTATCTTTTAAAATATCGCAAAAAGTACCTTCTTAAATAGCGGAGCATGCGAAGAACTACGTCGGTGAGCTAATGTGATCGAAAAATATGCTAAAAGATAATCGATTTGAACAGAAACGACAAACTCAAACATTTCAAACTGAGCTTTAAATCGACAAATATTCAGTGTATAAAGTAGGTAAAGACGCTAAAATTATTGCAAACAGAATCCAGATTGCGATGTTTTTGAATTGCAATTCTTCCGATTTACACAATTGAGGTGTCTACGCAACGGGCTCGACGCGACGGTCAATATAAAGTCGCTTAATATCAAGACAAAATATTTCACGGTGCCCGAAAAAGTGTCAAATTTGACTTACTTCGTATGGGATGTATCTTTTAAAATATCGCAAAAGAGTACCTTTTAGAACAGCGAAGCGTTCGCACAAACACTCCGCTGAGCTAATGTGATCGAAAAGTATGCTAAAAGATGATTGATTTGAACAGAAACGACAAAATAAAACATTTCAAACTGAGCTTTAAAACGACAAATATTCAGTGTCTAAAGTAGGTAAAAACGCTAAAATTATTGCAAACAGAATCCAGATTGCGATGTTTTTGAATTGCAATTGTTCCGATTTACACAATTGAGGTGTCTACGCAACGGGCTCGACGCGACGGTCAATATAAAGTCGGTTAATATCAAGACAAAATATTTCACGGTGACCGAAAAAGTGTCAAATTCGACTAACTTTGTATGGAATGTATCTTTTAAAATATCCCAAAAAAGTACCTATTTCAACAGCGAAGTGTGCGCAAAAACACTCCGGTGAGCTAATTTGATCGAAAAATATGCTAAAAGATGATCGATTTGAACAGAAACGACAAACTAAAACATTTCAAACTGAGCTTTAAAACGACAAATATTCAGTGTCTAAAGTAGGTAAAGACGCTAAAATTATTGCAAACAGAATCCAGATTGCGATGTTTTTGAATTGCAATTCTTCCGATTTACACAATTGAGGTGTCTACGCAACGGGCTCGACGCGACGGTCAATATAAAGTCGGTTAATATCAAGACAAAATATTTCACGGTGACCGAAAAAGTGTATAATTCGACTAACATTGTATGGCATGTATCTTTTAAAATATCGCAAAAAGTACCTACTTAAATAGCGGAGCATGAGAAGAACTACGTCGGTGAGCTAATGTGATCGAAAAATATGCTGAAAGATAATCGATTTGAACAGAAACGACAAACTAAAACATTTCAAACTGAGCTTTAAAACGATAAATATTCAGTGTCTAAAGTAGGTGGAAACGCTAAAATTATTGCAAACAGAATCCATAATGCGATTTTTTTGAAGTGCAACAGTTCCGGTATACACAATCTAGGTGTCTATGCAACGGCCTCCACGCGACGGTCAATATAAAGTCGGTTAATATCAAGACAAAATATTTCACAGTGACCGAAAAAGTGTAAAATTCGACTAACTTTGTATGGGATGTATCTTTTAAAATATCGCAAAAGAGTAGCTACTTCAACAGCGACGCGTGCGCACAAACACTCTAATGAGCTAGTATGATCAAAAAATATGCTAAAAGATAATCGATTTGAACAGAAACGACAAACTAAAACATTTCAAACTAAGCTTTAAAACGACAAATATTCAGTGTCTAAAGTAGGTGAAAACGCTAAAATTATTGCAAACAGAATCCAGATTGTGATGTTTTTGAATTGCAATTGTTCCGATTTACACAATTGAGGTGTCTACGCAACGGGCTCGACGCGACGGTCAATATAAAGTCGCTTAATATCAAGACAAAATATTTCACGGTGCCCGAAAAAGTGTAAAATTCGACTAACATTGTAAGGGATGTATCTTTTAAAATATCGCAAAAGAGTACCTATTTCAACAGCGAAACGCACGCAGAACCACTTCGGTTAGCTAATGTGATCGAAAAGTATGCTAAAAGATGATCGATTTGAACAGAAACGACAAACTCAAACATTTCAAACTGAGCTTTAAAACAACAAATATTCAGTGTCTTAAGTAGGTAAAAACGCTAAAATTATTGCAAACAGAATCCAGATTGCGATGTTTTTGAATTGCAATTGTTCCGATTTACACAATTGAGGTGTCTACGCAACGGGCTCGACGCGACGGTCAATATAAAGTCGGTTAATATCAAGACAAAATATTTCACGGTGACCGAAAAAGTGTATAATTCGACTAACATTGTATGGCATGTATCTTTTAAAATATCGCAAAAAGTACCTACTTGAATAGCGGAGCATGCGCAGAACTACGTCGGTGAGCTAATGTGACCGAAAAATATGCTAAAAGATAATCGATTTGAACAGAAACGACAAACTAAAACATTTCAAACTGAGCTTTAAAACGACACATATTCAGTGTCTAAAGTAGTTAAAAACGCTAAAATTATTGCAAACAGAATCCATATTGCGATGTTTTTAAAGTGGAACAAGTTCGATCTACAGAAACGAGGTGTCTACGCAACGGCCTCGAAGTGACGGTCAATATAAAGTCGGTTAATATCAAGACAAAATTTCTCACGGTGACCGAAAAAGTGTAAAATTCGACTAACATTTTACGGGTTGTATCTTTTGAAATATCGCAAAAGAGTACCTACTAGAACATCAAAGTGTGCGCAAAAACACTTTAATGAGCTAATATGATCGAAAAGTACGCTAAAAGATGATCGTTTTGAACAGAAACGACAAACTAAAACATTTCAAACTGAGCTTTAAAACGACACATATTCAGTGTCTAAAGTAGTTAAAAA
>CAWUPE010000831.1:0-23546 GCA_963924145.1 Pyrausta purpuralis
TGTCCGCGGATAGGTCTCGGCTAGGCGCACAATATCTAAGAAGAAAGCACACAGGGTTGTCGAAGAAAAATTTTCAGTACGGCTGAAAAACTGAAAATGCACTATGAAATGTACTTTTGAAAATTTATATCTCGAAATGTATAAGTCGCAGCGCGCTGTAAACAATTTTGGCGTGCTCTAATTAACGGACACTACGATTTAGAAACAAAAAATTTTGAAAAAGTTATCACGCAAAAAGACTTAGAAAAATTTCGATCCAAATTTGTATGAAGAATTCGAAAATATGCAAAAAATGTCAAAATTAAATATAAATATATGCTTTTAATCGCTTCTTTTAACGTAAATAAATAGGAACCAGTAAATAAAATTTTATAGAAGCGCAAAAAGTGCTAATATTTCAGCTTTCAGTATTGAAAATGTATACTTTCTATGAAAATCGCTACCAGCCTTTATACCTCGGTTCGGTATAAGAAAAACGTATGTTTTGCGAATTTTTTGCGTTCCTTTGATGTTAGCGGCGCAAACGGGGTGTCCGCGGATAGGTCTCGGCTAGGCGCACAATATCTAAGAAGAAAGCACACAGGGTTGTCGAAGAAAAATTTTCAGTACGGCTGAAAAACTGAAAATGCACTATGAAATGTACTTTTGAAAATTTATATCTCGAAATGTATAAGTCGCAGCGCGCTGTAAACAATTTTGGCGTGCTCTGATTAACGGACACTACGATTAAGAAACAAAAAATTTTGAAAAAGTTATCACGCAAAAAGACTTAGAAAAATTTCGATCCAAATTTGTATGAAGAATTCGAAAATATGCAAAAAATGTCAAAATTAAATATAAATATATGCTTTTAATCGCTTCTTTTAACGTAAATAAATAGGAACCAGTAAATAAAATTTTATAGAAGCGCAAAAAGTGCTAATATTTCAGCTTTCAGTATTGAAAATGTATACTTTCTATGAAAATCGCTACCAGCCTTTATACCTCGGTTCGGTATAAGAAAAACGTATGTTTTGCGAATTTTTTGCGTTCCTTTGATGTTAGCGGCGCAAACGGGGTGTCCGCGGATAGGTCTCGGCTAGGCGCACAATATCTAAGAAGAAAGCACACAGGGTTGTCGAAGAAAAATTTTCAGTACGGCTGAAAAACTGAAAATGCACTATGAAATGTACTTTTGAAAATTTATATCTCGAAATGTATAAGTCGCAGCGCGCTGTAAACAATTTTGGCGTGCTCTGATTAACGGACACTACGATTAAGAAACAAAAAATTTTGAAAAAGTTATCACGCAAAAAGACTTAGAAAAATTTCGATCCAAATTTGTATGAAGAATTCGAAAATATGCAAAAAATGTCAAAATTAAATATAAATATATGCTTTTAATCGCTTCTTTTAACGTAAATAAATAGGAACCAGTAAATAAAATTTTATAGAAGCGCAAAAAGTGCTAATATTTCAGCTTTCAGTATTGAAAATGTATACTTTCTATGAAAATCGCTACCAGCCTTTATACCTCGGTTCGGTATAAGAAAAACGTATGTTTTGCGAATTTTTTGCGTTCCTTTGATGTTAGCGGCGCAAACGGGGTGTCCGCGGATAGGTCTCGGCTAGGCGCACAATATCTAAGAAGAAAGCACACAGGGTTGTCGAAGAAAAATTTTCAGTACGGCTGAAAAACTGAAAATGCACTATGAAATGTACTTTTGAAAATTTATATCTCGAAATGTATAAGTCGCAGCGCGCTGTAAACAATTTTGGCGTGCTCTGATTAACGGACACTACGATTAAGAAACAAAAAATTTTGAAAAAGTTATCACGCAAAAAGACTTAGAAAAATTTCGATCCAAATTTGTATGAAGAATTCGAAAATATGCAAAAAATGTCAAAATTAAATATAAATATATGCTTTTAATCGCTTCTTTTAACGTAAATAAATAGGAACCAGTAAATAAAATTTTATAGAAGCGCAAAAAGTGCTAATATTTCAGCTTTCAGTATTGAAAATGTATACTTTCTATGAAAATCGCTACCAGCCTTTATACCTCGGTTCGGTATAAGAAAAACGTATGTTTTGCGAATTTTTTGCGTTCCTTTGATGTTAGCGGCGCAAACGGGGTGTCCGCGGATAGGTCTCGGCTAGGCGCACAATATCTAAGAAGAAAGCACACAGGGTTGTCGAAGAAAAATTTTCAGTACGGCTGAAAAACTGAAAATGCACTATGAAATGTACTTTTGAAAATTTATATCTCGAAATGTATAAGTCGCAGCGCGCTGTAAACAATTTTGGCGTGCTCTGATTAACGGACACTACGATTAAGAAACAAAAAATTTTGAAAAAGTTATCACGCAAAAAGACTTAGAAAAATTTCGATCCAAATTTGTATGAAGAATTCGAAAATATGCAAAAAATGTCAAATTAAATATAAATATATGCTTTTAATCGCTTCTTTTAACGTAAATAAATAGGAACCAGTAAATAAAATTTTATAGAAGCGCAAAAAGTGCTAATATTTCAGCTTTCAGTATTGAAAATGTATACTTTCTATGAAAATCGCTACCAGCCTTTATACCTCGGTTCGGTATAAGAAAAACGTATGTTTTGCGAATTTTTTGCGTTCCTTTGATGTTAGCGGCGCAAACGGGGTGTCCGCGGATAGGTCTCGGCTAGGCGCACAATATCTAAGAAGAAAGCACACAGGGTTGTCGAAGAAAAATTTTCAGTACGGCTGAAAAACTGAAAATGCACTATGAAATGTACTTTTGAAAATTTATATCTCGAAATGTATAAGTCGCAGCGCGCTGTAAACAATTTTGGCGTGCTCTGATTAACGGACACTACGATTAAGAAACAAAAAATTTTGAAAAAGTTATCACGCAAAAAGACTTAGAAAAATTTCGATCCAAATTTGTATGAAGAATTCGAAAATATGCAAAAAAGGTCAAAATTAAATATAAATATATGCTTTTAATCGCTTCTTTTAACGTAAATAAATAGGAACCAGTAAATAAAATTTTATAGAAGCGCAAAAAGTGCTAATATTTCAGCTTTCAGTATTGAAAATGTATACTTTCTATGAAAATCGCTACCAGCCTTTATACCTCGGTTCGGTATAAGAAAAACGTATGTTTTGCGAATTTTTTGCGTTCCTTTGATGTTAGCGGCGCAAACGGGGTGTCCGCGGATAGGTCTCGGCTAGGCGCACAATATCTAAGAAGAAAGCACACAGGGTTGTCGAAGAAAATTTTCAGTACGGCTGAAAAACTGAAAATGCACTATGAAATGTACTTTTGAAAATTTATATCTCGAAATGTATAAGTCGCAGCGCGCTGTAAACAATTTTGGCGTGCTCTGATTAACGGACACTACGATTAAGAAACAAAAAATTTTGAAAAAGTTATCACGCAAAAAGACTTAGAAAAATTTCGATCCAAATTTGTATGAAGAATTCGAAAATATGCAAAAAAGGTCAAAATTAAATATAAATATATGCTTTTAATCGCTTCTTTTAACGTAAATAAATAGGAACCAGTAAATAAAATTTTATAGAAGCGCAAAAAGTGCTAATATTTCAGCTTTCAGTATTGAAAATGTATACTTTCTATGAAAATCGCTACCAGCCTTTATACCTCGGTTCGGTATAAGAAAAAACGTATGTTTTGCGAATTTTTTGCGTTCCTTTGATGTTAGCGGCGCAAACGGGGTGTCCGCGGATAGGTCTCGGCTAGGCGCACAATATCTAAGAAGAAAGCACACAGGGTTGTCGAAGAAAAATTTTCAGTACGGCTGAAAAACTGAAAATGCACTATGAAATGTACTTTTGAAAATTTATATCTCGAAATGTATAAGTCGCAGCGCGCTGTAAACAATTTTGGCGTGCTCTGATTAACGGACACTACGATTAAGAAACAAAAAATTTTGAAAAAGTTATCACGCAAAAAGACTTAGAAAAATTTCGATCCAAATTTGTATGAAGAATTCGAAAATATGCAAAAAATGTCAAAATTAAATATAAATATATGCTTTTAATCGCTTCTTTTAACGTAAATAAATAGGAACCAGTAAATAAAATTTTATAGAAGCGCAAAAAGTGCTAATATTTCAGCTTTCAGTATTGAAAATGTATACTTTCTATGAAAATCGCTACCAGCCTTTATACCTCGGTTCGGTATAAGAAAAACGTATGTTTTGCGAATTTTTTGCGTTCCTTTGATGTTAGCGGCGCAAACGGGGTGTCCGCGGATAGGTCTCGGCTAGGCGCACAATATCTAAGAAGAAAGCACACAGGGTTGTCGAAGAAAAATTTTCAGTACGGCTGAAAAACTGAAAATGCACTATGAAATGTACTTTTGAAAATTTATATCTCGAAATGTATAAGTCGCAGCGCGCTGTAAACAATTTTGGCGTGCTCTGATTAACGGACACTACGATTAAGAAACAAAAAATTTTGAAAAAGTTATCACGCAAAAAGACTTAGAAAAATTTCGATCCAAATTTGTATGAAGAATTCGAAAATATGCAAAAAAGGTCAAAATTAAATATAAATATATGCTTTTAATCGCTTCTTTTAACGTAAATAAATAGGAACCAGTAAATAAAATTTTATAGAAGCGCAAAAAGTGCTAATATTTCAGCTTTCAGTATTGAAAATGTATACTTTCTATGAAAATCGCTACCAGCCTTTATACCTCGGTTCGGTATAAGAAAAACGTATGTTTTGCGAATTTTTTGCGTTCCTTTGATGTTAGCGGCGCAAACGGGGTGTCCGCGGATAGGTCTCGGCTAGGCGCACAATATCTAAGAAGAAAGCACACAGGGTTGTCGAAGAAAAATTTTCAGTACGGCTGAAAAACTGAAAATGCACTATGAAATGTACTTTTGAAAATTTATATCTCGAAATGTATAAGTCGCAGCGCGCTGTAAACAATTTTGGCGTGCTCTGATTAACGGACACTACGATTAAGAAACAAAAAATTTTGAAAAAGTTATCACGCAAAAAGACTTAGAAAAATTTCGATCCAAATTTGTATGAAGAATTCGAAAATATGCAAAAAAGGTCAAAATTAAATATAAATATATGCTTTAATCGCTTCTTTTAACGTAAATAAATAGGAACCAGTAAATAAAATTTTATAGAAGCGCAAAAGTGCTAATATTTCAGCTTTCAGTATTGAAAATGTATACTTTCTATGAAAATCGCTACCAGCCTTTATACCTCGGTTCGGTATAAGAAAAACGTATGTTTTGCGAATTTTTTGCGTTCCTTTGATGTTAGCGGCGCAAACGGGGTGTCCGCGGATAGGTCTCGGCTAGGCGCACAATATCTAAGAAGAAAGCACACAGGGTTGTCGAAGAAAAATTTTCAGTACGGCTGAAAAACTGAAAATGCACTATGAAATGTACTTTTGAAAATTTATATCTCGAAATGTATAAGTCGCAGCGCGCTGTAAACAATTTTGGCGTGCTCTGATTAACGGACACTACGATTAAGAAACAAAAAATTTTGAAAAAGTTATCACGCAAAAAGACTTAGAAAAATTTCGATCCAAATTTGTATGAAGAATTCGAAAATATGCAAAAAATGTCAAAATTAAATATAAATATATGCTTTTAATCGCTTCTTTTAACGTAAATAAATAGGAACCAGTAAATAAAATTTTATAGAAGCGCAAAAAGTGCTAATATTTCAGCTTTCAGTATTGAAAATGTATACTTTCTATGAAAATCGCTACCAGCCTTTATACCTCGGTTCGGTATAAGAAAAACGTATGTTTTGCGAATTTTTTGCGTTCCTTTGATGTTAGCGGCGCAAACGGGGTGTCCGCGGATAGGTCTCGGCTAGGCGCACAATATCTAAGAAGAAAGCACACAGGGTTGTCGAAGAAAAATTTTCAGTACGGCTGAAAAACTGAAAATGCACTATGAAATGTACTTTTGAAAATTTATATCTCGAAATGTATAAGTCGCAGCGCGCTGTAAACAATTTTGGCGTGCTCTAATTAACGGACACTACGATTTAGAAACAAAAAATTTTGAAAAAGTTATCACGCAAAAAGACTTAGAAAAATTTCGATCCAAATTTCTCGACCTGAGACACATAAGGTCGAATGTCAAAATTCAACCAAAATGGCTTTACTATATGGCTGGAACCAGCATCTTGCGCTCTTTCTATTCATCTAAGAATCATATCTCTATCTCTTTTCTTTCCGTTATATTCACAAATGCATAAGGTCGAATCAGACATGTTTTTCTATGTACATCGTGGATTGAGGTCTGAAAACAACTACAGAATTTATGCTTTAAATCTTAGTGTGATCTGAAAGTCGAACGTAGACATCAGGTTTTTTGCTTTAAAAAAAATTTAGACATAAGGCAGGGTCAATTTTGTCATTCGACTTTATACTACAAAGATTGTCGGCCAAAATAAAACGTATTTTCAATTAGAAATTTATGCCTCTTAAATTTTCATTAATCAGATATCGTATCTTGTGATATGCTGTTATGCCTCGAAAGTTTCATATGGTCGGTCAAGGTATGCAATCAAAATAGCCCCTATGCTTCTAAAAAACTGTTCCTTTATGGTTGAATAGATATGCATATGTGAAAAAGAAACATTATTCCATTGACTTAGTGATCAGAATCGGATGCGATACAATGACATCGGCCATTTTCGCCGGTCACTATGTCGTCTTCGGCGCCGCGCGGCTTGACCTATCAGCTCATCGCACCAAGCGAGTGCCGCGTCGCACCGCATGCACGGGTTTGTTTTGTTGCGAGAAGTTATTCATTCGCGCGCAAGTTATTAAGATTGAAGTGAATACCTAGTAAATAATTTATTTATTAAAATTCGGGTATAGAAGTCGGGTAATGACCACGTTGCACTCTGCCGACTAATTGGGAAGCTTCCTTAGAGGTTTGAGCATAAATACGGTCATTTTGTTTGTCAAAATGTTGCTCAATTGTAAAGATTTTCTCATCCGTAAACATTTTTTTTTCTGTGACCTCCCTTTGCGTACCGCTTCAGAAGGTTTTTCGATTTTACCACCCTATTCTTTTTTAAATTATCAGTTAAAGAATCACCAGTGCGTCTCTTCTGCAAGTCCTAAGTCATCTTTTAAAATACGCGACATGGTTCTAGGTGCTATCTTCTTCTCCCGAGATAAAATCTTTTACTTTCGGACAGGATTTCCGCGAATTCTTTCCCTTACTGTTTTGACCACCTTTTTCGTACGAACACTACGTGGACGGCCAGATCTTTTTCTGTCATAAACAGAGGAGGTCCCATTGTACCCATTGATAGCCCGGTACAAAAACATTTGACTAATACCAAGCGCATGTAGAGTTTTAAAAATTGCATTTGGCTCCATACCAACTTTGTGTAATGCAATCACAGCGATTCGGTTCTCTTTATCACCCCACTCCATTTTAATATTGCAAAATATTATAAAATGTATTAGCGCCAAAATTAGAAAACACAATGAGCAATCGTTTAAAAATCATCATCATCATCATTATCAGCCAACGGACGTCCACTGCTGAACATAGGCCTCCCCCACGGCTTTCCACAGCGACCGATCACTAGCGGTCTGCATCCAGTTTGATCCTGCAATCTTTATAAGGTCGTCTGTCTATCTTGTTGGTGGACGTCCCACGCTGCGTCTCTGGTTGAAGGGTCTCCAATCTAGAACTTTTCTGCCCCAACGGCCATCAGTTCTTCGCGCTATGTGCCCTGCCCATTGCCACTTGAGCTTACTGATTCTCAAGGCTATGTCCGTTACTTTAGTTCTTCTACGTTTCTCCTCATTTCTGATTCGATCCCGTAGAGAAACACCCAGCATAGCCCTTTCCATCGCTCGTTGTGTGATTTTGAGCTTCATTATAAGGCCCATAGTAAGAGACCATGTTTCGGATCCGTATGTCATCATTGGTAACACACGTTGTCGTTTAAAAATCACAGATTCCAAATTCATATGTAATATCTTTCTTATTTTTAATTGTAACAGTATTTATGGCCAGACTGTGTTTATCCAAAGAATACCTACTTCTCTGTTTTGATGTTCTATCGAGGTCTTCGGCGCTTGACCACCTTAAGAGCGAAAACCGCTTGAAACTCGAGTCGTCTTTTGTTTGAAGTGACTCCCGATTTTGTGTCTGCGTGCAAGCTTTTTTGGTTTAAAAGTGGTTACGCGGCAGAGACCCCGATCGTACGTTTGCGATTCTTTATAAGCTATTAACTATACTGAACCTTATAACTGTACTGTACCTGAGAAGCACTATTATTATGTATTATATATTATACCTAAAAAAACTAGATGTCGTTTGAATAAGTAGGAGTAGTACCTATTATTGTTATCTCTTTTATTTATTTCTGTTCTAAAAATTATTGATTTGACGATCTACATAGTCGAGAGACAAACTTTTCTATATTGACTCAGGTTTGTTTGGGTGTTGTGGTACCGTCGTTGTTTTTGTTTTCTGTAACACAAGTGCTTTAGCTACTAACCACAGGATCAGAGCAATATTTATGTGATGTTTTCCAGTATTTAGTTATTGTATCTATGTACCTACTCACAAAAAATATTTTACTTTACAGATCTTAGCCGAGAATTCTCAGATTATGATAGTGATGATAGCGTTAAAGACAAGACACGAACCACACAAAGATTTGATAAGTCTTTTATAATGGATTCCAAAGGAATGTCATATGTATTATAAAAAATTTAAAAAATTCCGAGACGGAGACGGATTTTCCTAAAAGTGATTAAACAGAATGGCCAAACATAACCTCCTTAAAAATGTATTTTGTACTCTTAAAACACATTGAGATGCCTTTTTAAAATTATTTTTAAACATGACGTTACGTAGTTACTGTTAAAGAATTTATGTTAAAGTTTATTTTCGATGCTAGATACAGTGTCAAGACAAGACGTGGCTTATTTCGGTTAAGGTTTAACTAGCACGCTTTGTCTTGCCACTGTATGTACTGCTTACCGGCAGTAGGTACTATAATTATGAAAACCAATGATATAGTAGATATTTCCTGACTACCTCACTTCATTTACTATCTAGGAAACTCCTTATTGCCTGTATGCACTGCACGTCTTTCTTTACATGCATAGATTTTATCATACAATAGGACTTAATGTAATTTCTTTTTAATCATAATGTTACATGTTACGAAAAAGCTTAAAGTGTGCAGTCAATTTACCAATAAATTACAGGCATAAAGTTGTATCAGTACAAAGAAATAAAATGTTTCGTTTTGTCATAGCCTTTCATAGGCATAAGGTCGAATTTCACCAAAAAAGTGGTTTTTGAGAAATAATATATTATTTTAATACTGTAACATGTTTCATTGCTATACTAATACATAGGTACAACTCTATTCTAAAATATTGTATTATTTTTGTTGGCGTAACATAATTTATTTAAAAGATATGACACGATTTTACCAAACACTTTCTTTCGGCTCTCCTCAAAACCTGTAAATTTTCACATCAGACCTAATGCGTCTCAGGTCGAGATTTGTATGAAGAATTCGAAAATATGCAAAAAATGTCAAAATTAAATATAAATATATGCTTTTAATCGCTTCTTTTAACGTAAATAAATAGGAACCAGTAAATAAAATTTTATAGAAGCGCAAAAAGTGCTAATATTTCAGCTTTCAGTATTGAAAATGTATACTTTCTATGAAAATCGCTACCAGCCTTTATACCTCGGTTCGGTATAAGAAAAACGTATGTTTTGCGAATTTTTTGCGTTCCTTTGATGTTAGCGGCGCAAACGGGGTGTCCGCGGATAGGTCTCGGCTAGGCGCACAATATCTAAGAAGAAAGCACACAGGGTTGTCGAAGAAAAATTTTCAGTACGGCTGAAAAACTGAAAATGCACTATGAAATGTACTTTTGAAAATTTATATCTCGAAATGTATAAGTCGCAGCGCGCTGTAAACAATTTTGGCGTGCTCTGATTAACGGACACTACGATTAAGAAACAAAAAATTTTGAAAAAGTTATCACGCAAAAAGACTTAGAAAAATTTCGATCCAAATTTGTATGAAGAATTCGAAAATATGCAAAAAATGTCAAAATTAAATATAAATATATGCTTTTAATCGCTTCTTTTAACGTAAATAAATAGGAACCAGTAAATAAAATTTTATAGAAGCGCAAAAAGTGCTAATATTTCAGCTTTCAGTATTGAAAATGTATACTTTCTATGAAAATCGCTACCAGCCTTTATACCTCGGTTCGGTATAAGAAAAACGTATGTTTTGCGAATTTTTTGCGTTCCTTTGATGTTAGCGGCGCAAACGGGGTGTCCGCGGATAGGTCTCGGCTAGGCGCACAATATCTAAGAAGAAAGCACACAGGGTTGTCGAAGAAAAATTTTCAGTACGGCTGAAAAACTGAAAATGCACTATGAAATGTACTTTTGAAAATTTATATCTCGAAATGTATAAGTCGCAGCGCGCTGTAAACAATTTTGGCGTGCTCTAATTAACGGACACTACGATTTAGAAACAAAAAATTTTGAAAAAGTTATCACGCAAAAAGACTTAGAAAAATTTCGATCCAAATTTGTATGAAGAATTCGAAAATATGCAAAAAATGTCAAAATTAAATATAAATATATGCTTTTAATCGCTTCTTTTAACGTAAATAAATAGGAACCAGTAAATAAAATTTTATAGAAGCGCAAAAAGTGCTAATATTTCAGCTTTCAGTATTGAAAATGTATACTTTCTATGAAAATCGCTACCAGCCTTTATACCTCGGTTCGGTATAAGAAAAACGTATGTTTTGCGAATTTTTTGCGTTCCTTTGATGTTAGCGGCGCAAACGGGGTGTCCGCGGATAGGTCTCGGCTAGGCGCACAATATCTAAGAAGAAAGCACACAGGGTTGTCGAAGAAAAATTTTCAGTACGGCTGAAAAACTGAAAATGCACTATGAAATGTACTTTTGAAAATTTATATCTCGAAATGTATAAGTCGCAGCGCGCTGTAAACAATTTTGGCGTGCTCTGATTAACGGACACTACGATTAAGAAACAAAAAATTTTGAAAAAGTTATCACGCAAAAAGACTTAGAAAAATTTCGATCCAAATTTGTATGAAGAATTCGAAAATATGCAAAAAATGTCAAAATTAAATATAAATATATGCTTTTAATCGCTTCTTTTAACGTAAATAAATAGGAACCAGTAAATAAAATTTTATAGAAGCGCAAAAAGTGCTAATATTTCAGCTTTCAGTATTGAAAATGTATACTTTCTATGAAAATCGCTACCAGCCTTTATACCTCGGTTCGGTATAAGAAAAACGTATGTTTTGCGAATTTTTTGCGTTCCTTTGATGTTAGCGGCGCAAACGGGGTGTCCGCGGATAGGTCTCGGCTAGGCGCACAATATCTAAGAAGAAAGCACACAGGGTTGTCGAAGAAAAATTTTCAGTACGGCTGAAAAACTGAAAATGCACTATGAAATGTACTTTTGAAAATTTATATCTCGAAATGTATAAGTCGCAGCGCGCTGTAAACAATTTTGGCGTGCTCTGATTAACGGACACTACGATTAAGAAACAAAAAATTTTGAAAAAGTTATCACGCAAAAAGACTTAGAAAAATTTCGATCCAAATTTGTATGAAGAATTCGAAAATATGCAAAAAATGTCAAAATTAAATATAAATATATGCTTTTAATCGCTTCTTTTAACGTAAATAAATAGGAACCAGTAAATAAAATTTTATAGAAGCGCAAAAAGTGCTAATATTTCAGCTTTCAGTATTGAAAATGTATACTTTCTATGAAAATCGCTACCAGCCTTTATACCTCGGTTCGGTATAAGAAAAACGTATGTTTTGCGAATTTTTTGCGTTCCTTTGATGTTAGCGGCGCAAACGGGGTGTCCGCGGATAGGTCTCGGCTAGACGCACAATATCTAAGAAGAAAGCACACAGGGTTGTCGAAGAAAAATTTTCAGTACGGCTGAAAAACTGAAAATGCACTATGAAATGTACTTTTGAAAATTTATATCTCGAAATGTATAAGTCGCAGCGCGCTGTAAACAATTTTGGCGTGCTCTGATTAACGGACACTACGATTAAGAAACAAAAAATTTTGAAAAAGTTATCACGCAAAAAGACTTAGAAAAATTTCGATCCAAATTTGTATGAAGAATTCGAAAATATGCAAAAAATGTCAAAATTAAATATAAATATATGCTTTTAATCGCTTCTTTTAACGTAAATAAATAGGAACCAGTAAATAAAATTTTATAGAAGCGCAAAAAGTGCTAATATTTCAGCTTTCAGTATTGAAAATGTATACTTTCTATGAAAATCGCTACCAGCCTTTATACCTCGGTTCGGTATAAGAAAAACGTATGTTTTGCGAATTTTTTGCGTTCCTTTGATGTTAGCGGCGCAAACGGGGTGTCCGCGGATAGGTCTCGGCTAGGCGCACAATATCTAAGAAGAAAGCACACAGGGTTGTCGAAGAAAAATTTTCAGTACGGCTGAAAAACTGAAAATGCACTATGAAATGTACTTTTGAAAATTTATATCTCGAAATGTATAAGTCGCAGCGCGCTGTAAACAATTTTGGCGTGCTCTGATTAACGGACACTACGATTAAGAAACAAAAAATTTTGAAAAAGTTATCACGCAAAAAGACTTAGAAAAATTTCGATCCAAATTTGTATGAAGAATTCGAAAATATGCAAAAAATGTCAAAATTAAATATAAATATATGCTTTTAATCGCTTCTTTTAACGTAAATAAATAGGAACCAGTAAATAAAATTTTATAGAAGCGCAAAAAGTGCTAATATTTCAGCTTTCAGTATTGAAAATGTATACTTTCTATGAAAATCGCTACCAGCCTTTATACCTCGGTTCGGTATAAGAAAAACGTATGTTTTGCGAATTTTTTGCGTTCCTTTGATGTTAGCGGCGCAAACGGGGTGTCCGCGGATAGGTCTCGGCTAGGCGCACAATATCTAAGAAGAAAGCACACAGGGTTGTCGAAGAAAAATTTTCAGTACGGCTGAAAAACTGAAAATGCACTATGAAATGTACTTTTGAAAATTTATATCTCGAAATGTATAAGTCGCAGCGCGCTGTAAACAATTTTGGCGTGCTCTAATTAACGGACACTACGATTAAGAAACAAAAAATTTTGAAAAAGTTATCACGCAAAAAGACTTAGAAAAATTTCGATCCAAATTTGTATGAAGAATTCGAAAATATGCAAAAAATGTCAAAATTAAATATAAATATATGCTTTTAATCGCTTCTTTTAACGTAAATAAATAGGAACCAGTAAATAAAATTTTATAGAAGCGCAAAAAGTGCTAATATTTCAGCTTTCAGTATTGAAAATGTATACTTTCTATGAAAATCGCTACCAGCCTTTATACCTCGGTTCGGTATAAGAAAAACGTATGTTTTGCGAATTTTTTGCGTTCCTTTGATGTTAGCGGCGCAAACGGGGTGTCCGCGGATAGGTCTCGGCTAGGCGCACAATATCTAAGAAGAAAGCACACAGGGTTGTCGAAGAAAAATTTTCAGTACGGCTGAAAAACTGAAAATGCACTATGAAATGTACTTTTGAAAATTTATATCTCGAAATGTATAAGTCGCAGCGCGCTGTAAACAATTTTGGCGTGCTCTGATTAACGGACACTACGATTAAGAAACAAAAAATTTTGAAAAAGTTATCACGCAAAAAGACTTAGAAAAATTTCGATCCAAATTTGTATGAAGAATTCGAAAATATGCAAAAAATGTCAAAATTAAATATAAATATATGCTTTTAATCGCTTCTTTTAACGTAAATAAATAGGAACCAGTAAATAAAATTTTATAGAAGCGCAAAAAGTGCTAATATTTCAGCTTTCAGTATTGAAAATGTATACTTTCTATGAAAATCGCTACCAGCCTTTATACCTCGGTTCGGTATAAGAAAAACGTATGTTTTGCGAATTTTTTGCGTTCCTTTGATGTTAGCGGCGCAAACGGGGTGTCCGCGGATAGGTCTCGGCTAGGCGCACAATATCTAAGAAGAAAGCACACAGGGTTGTCGAAGAAAAATTTTCAGTACGGCTGAAAAACTGAAAATGCACTATGAAATGTACTTTTGAAAATTTATATCTCGAAATGTATAAGTCGCAGCGCGCTGTAAACAATTTTGGCGTGCTCTAATTAACGGACACTACGATTTAGAAACAAAAAATTTTGAAAAAGTTATCACGCAAAAAGACTTAGAAAAATTTCGATCCAAATTTGTATGAAGAATTCGAAAATATGCAAAAAATGTCAAAATTAAATATAAATATATGCTTTTAATCGCTTCTTTTAACGTAAATAAATAGGAACCAGTAAATAAAATTTTATAGAAGCGCAAAAAGTGCTAATATTTCAGCTTTCAGTATTGAAAATGTATACTTTCTATGAAAATCGCTACCAGCCTTTATACCTCGGTTCGGTATAAGAAAAACGTATGTTTTGCGAATTTTTTGCGTTCCTTTGATGTTAGCGGCGCAAACGGGGTGTCCGCGGATAGGTCTCGGCTAGGCGCACAATATCTAAGAAGAAAGCACACAGGGTTGTCGAAGAAAAATTTTCAGTACGGCTGAAAAACTGAAAATGCACTATGAAATGTACTTTTGAAAATTTATATCTCGAAATGTATAAGTCGCAGCGCGCTGTAAACAATTTTGGCGTGCTCTGATTAACGGACACTACGATTAAGAAACAAAAAATTTTGAAAAAGTTATCACGCAAAAAGACTTAGAAAAATTTCGATCCAAATTTGTATGAAGAATTCGAAAATATGCAAAAAATGTCAAAATTAAATATAAATATATGCTTTTAATCGCTTCTTTTAACGTAAATAAATAGGAACCAGTAAATAAAATTTTATAGAAGCGCAAAAAGTGCTAATATTTCAGCTTTCAGTATTGAAAATGTATACTTTCTATGAAAATCGCTACCAGCCTTTATACCTCGGTTCGGTATAAGAAAAACGTATGTTTTGCGAATTTTTTGCGTTCCTTTGATGTTAGCGGCGCAAACGGGGTGTCCGCGGATAGGTCTCGGCTAGGCGCACAATATCTAAGAAGAAAGCACACAGGGTTGTCGAAGAAAAATTTTCAGTACGGCTGAAAAACTGAAAATGCACTATGAAATGTACTTTTGAAAATTTATATCTCGAAATGTATAAGTCGCAGCGCGCTGTAAACAATTTTGGCGTGCTCTGATTAACGGACACTACGATTAAGAAACAAAAAATTTTGAAAAAGTTATCACGCAAAAAGACTTAGAAAAATTTCGATCCAAATTTGTATGAAGAATTCGAAAATATGCAAAAAATGTCAAAATTAAATATAAATATATGCTTTTAATCGCTTCTTTTAACGTAAATAAATAGGAACCAGTAAATAAAATTTTATAGAAGCGCAAAAAGTGCTAATATTTCAGCTTTCAGTATTGAAAATGTATACTTTCTATGAAAATCGCTACCAGCCTTTATACCTCGGTTCGGTATAAGAAAAACGTATGTTTTGCGAATTTTTTGCGTTCCTTTGATGTTAGCGGCGCAAACGGGGTGTCCGCGGATAGGTCTCGGCTAGGCGCACAATATCTAAGAAGAAAGCACACAGGGTTGTCGAAGAAAAATTTTCAGTACGGCTGAAAAACTGAAAATGCACTATGAAATGTACTTTTGAAAATTTATATCTCGAAATGTATAAGTCGCAGCGCGCTGTAAACAATTTTGGCGTGCTCTGATTAACGGACACTACGATTAAGAAACAAAAAATTTTGAAAAAGTTATCACGCAAAAAGACTTAGAAAAATTTCGATCCAAATTTGTATGAAGAATTCGAAAATATGCAAAAAATGTCAAAATTAAATATAAATATATGCTTTTAATCGCTTCTTTTAACGTAAATAAATAGGAACCAGTAAATAAAATTTTATAGAAGCGCAAAAAGTGCTAATATTTCAGCTTTCAGTATTGAAAATGTATACTTTCTATGAAAATCGCTACCAGCCTTTATACCTCGGTTCGGTATAAGAAAAACGTATGTTTTGCGAATTTTTTGCGTTCCTTTGATGTTAGCGGCGCAAACGGGGTGTCCGCGGATAGGTCTCGGCTAGGCGCACAATATCTAAGAAGAAAGCACACAGGGTTGTCGAAGAAAAATTTTCAGTACGGCTGAAAAACTGAAAATGCACTATGAAATGTACTTTTGAAAATTTATATCTCGAAATGTATAAGTCGCAGCGCGCTGTAAACAATTTTGGCGTGCTCTAATTAACGGACACTACGATTTAGAAACAAAAAATTTTGAAAAAGTTATCACGCAAAAAGACTTAGAAAAATTTCGATCCAAATTTGTATGAAGAATTCGAAAATATGCAAAAAATGTCAAAATTAAATATAAATATATGCTTTTAATCGCTTCTTTTAACGTAAATAAATAGGAACCAGTAAATAAAATTTTATAGAAGCGCAAAAAGTGCTAATATTTCAGCTTTCAGTATTGAAAATGTATACTTTCTATGAAAATCGCTACCAGCCTTTATACCTCGGTTCGGTATAAGAAAAACGTATGTTTTGCGAATTTTTTGCGTTCCTTTGATGTTAGCGGCGCAAACGGGGTGTCCGCGGATAGGTCTCGGCTAGGCGCACAATATCTAAGAAGAAAGCACACAGGGTTGTCGAAGAAAAATTTTCAGTACGGCTGAAAAACTGAAAATGCACTATGAAATGTACTTTTGAAAATTTATATCTCGAAATGTATAAGTCGCAGCGCGCTGTAAACAATTTTGGCGTGCTCTGATTAACGGACACTACGATTAAGAAACAAAAAATTTTGAAAAAGTTATCACGCAAAAAGACTTAGAAAAATTTCGATCCAAATTTGTATGAAGAATTCGAAAATATGCAAAAAATGTCAAAATTAAATATAAATATATGCTTTTAATCGCTTCTTTTAACGTAAATAAATAGGAACCAGTAAATAAAATTTTATAGAAGCGCAAAAAGTGCTAATATTTCAGCTTTCAGTATTGAAAATGTATACTTTCTATGAAAATCGCTACCAGCCTTTATACCTCGGTTCGGTATAAGAAAAACGTATGTTTTGCGAATTTTTTGCGTTCCTTTGATGTTAGCGGCGCAAACGGGGTGTCCGCGGATAGGTCTCGGCTAGGCGCACAATATCTAAGAAGAAAGCACACAGGGTTGTCGAAGAAAAATTTTCAGTACGGCTGAAAAACTGAAAATGCACTATGAAATGTACTTTTGAAAATTTATATCTCGAAATGTATAAGTCGCAGCGCGCTGTAAACAATTTTGGCGTGCTCTGATTAACGGACACTACGATTAAGAAACAAAAAATTTTGAAAAAGTTATCACGCAAAAAGACTTAGAAAAATTTCGATCCAAATTTGTATGAAGAATTCGAAAATATGCAAAAAATGTCAAAATTAAATATAAATATATGCTTTTAATCGCTTCTTTTAACGTAAATAAATAGGAACCAGTAAATAAAATTTTATAGAAGCGCAAAAAGTGCTAATATTTCAGCTTTCAGTATTGAAAATGTATACTTTCTATGAAAATCGCTACCAGCCTTTATACCTCGGTTCGGTATAAGAAAAACGTATGTTTTGCGAATTTTTTGCGTTCCTTTGATGTTAGCGGCGCAAACGGGGTGTCCGCGGATAGGTCTCGGCTAGGCGCACAATATCTAAGAAGAAAGCACACAGGGTTGTCGAAGAAAAATTTTCAGTACGGCTGAAAAACTGAAAATGCACTATGAAATGTACTTTTGAAAATTTATATCTCGAAATGTATAAGTCGCAGCGCGCTGTAAACAATTTTGGCGTGCTCTGATTAACGGACACTACGATTAAGAAACAAAAAATTTTGAAAAAGTTATCACGCAAAAAGACTTAGAAAAATTTCGATCCAAATTTGTATGAAGAATTCGAAAATATGCAAAAAATGTCAAAATTAAATATAAATATATGCTTTTAATCGCTTCTTTTAACGTAAATAAATAGGAACCAGTAAATAAAATTTTATAGAAGCGCAAAAAGTGCTAATATTTCAGCTTTCAGTATTGAAAATGTATACTTTCTATGAAAATCGCTACCAGCCTTTATACCTCGGTTCGGTATAAGAAAAACGTATGTTTTGCGAATTTTTTGCGTTCCTTTGATGTTAGCGGCGCAAACGGGGTGTCCGCGGATAGGTCTCGGCTAGGCGCACAATATCTAAGAAGAAAGCACACAGGGTTGTCGAAGAAAAATTTTCAGTACGGCTGAAAAACTGAAAATGCACTATGAAATGTACTTTTGAAAATTTATATCTCGAAATGTATAAGTCGCAGCGCGCTGTAAACAATTTTGGCGTGCTCTGATTAACGGACACTACGATTAAGAAACAAAAAATTTTGAAAAAGTTATCACGCAAAAAGACTTAGAAAAATTTCGATCCAAATTTGTATGAAGAATTCGAAAATATGCAAAAAATGTCAAAATTAAATATAAATATATGCTTTTAATCGCTTCTTTTAACGTAAATAAATAGGAACCAGTAAATAAAATTTTATAGAAGCGCAAAAAGTGCTAATATTTCAGCTTTCAGTATTGAAAATGTATACTTTCTATGAAAATCGCTACCAGCCTTTATACCTCGGTTCGGTATAAGAAAAACGTATGTTTTGCGAATTTTTTGCGTTCCTTTGATGTTAGCGGCGCAAACGGGGTGTCCGCGGATAGGTCTCGGCTAGGCGCACAATATCTAAGAAGAAAGCACACAGGGTTGTCGAAGAAAAATTTTCAGTACGGCTGAAAAACTGAAAATGCACTATGAAATGTACTTTTGAAAATTTATATCTCGAAATGTATAAGTCGCAGCGCGCTGTAAACAATTTTGGCGTGCTCTAATTAACGGACACTACGATTTAGAAACAAAAAATTTTGAAAAAGTTATCACGCAAAAAGACTTAGAAAAATTTCGATCCAAATTTGTATGAAGAATTCGAAAATATGCAAAAAATGTCAAAATTAAATATAAATATATGCTTTTAATCGCTTCTTTTAACGTAAATAAATAGGAACCAGTAAATAAAATTTTATAGAAGCGCAAAAAGTGCTAATATTTCAGCTTTCAGTATTGAAAATGTATACTTTCTATGAAAATCGCTACCAGCCTTTATACCTCGGTTCGGTATAAGAAAAACGTATGTTTTGCGAATTTTTTGCGTTCCTTTGATGTTAGCGGCGCAAACGGGGTGTCCGCGGATAGGTCTCGGCTAGGCGCACAATATCTAAGAAGAAAGCACACAGGGTTGTCGAAGAAAAATTTTCAGTACGGCTGAAAAACTGAAAATGCACTATGAAATGTACTTTTGAAAATTTATATCTCGAAATGTATAAGTCGCAGCGCGCTGTAAACAATTTTGGCGTGCTCTAATTAACGGACACTACGATTTAGAAACAAAAAATTTTGAAAAAGTTATCACGCAAAAAGACTTAGAAAAATTTCGATCCAAATTTGTATGAAGAATTCGAAAATATGCAAAAAATGTCAAAATTAAATATAAATATATGCTTTTAATCGCTTCTTTTAACGTAAATAAATAGGAACCAGTAAATAAAATTTTATAGAAGCGCAAAAAGTGCTAATATTTCAGCTTTCAGTATTGAAAATGTATACTTTCTATGAAAATCGCTACCAGCCTTTATACCTCGGTTCGGTATAAGAAAAACGTATGTTTTGCGAATTTTTTGCGTTCCTTTGATGTTAGCGGCGCAAACGGGGTGTCCGCGGATAGGTCTCGGCTAGGCGCACAATATCTAAGAAGAAAGCACACAGGGTTGTCGAAGAAAAATTTTCAGTACGGCTGAAAAACTGAAAATGCACTATGAAATGTACTTTTGAAAATTTATATCTCGAAATGTATAAGTCGCAGCGCGCTGTAAACAATTTTGGCGTGCTCTGATTAACGGACACTACGATTAAGAAACAAAAAATTTTGAAAAAGTTATCACGCAAAAAGACTTAGAAAAATTTCGATCCAAATTTGTATGAAGAATTCGAAAATATGCAAAAAATGTCAAAATTAAATATAAATATATGCTTTTAATCGCTTCTTTTAACGTAAATAAATAGGAACCAGTAAATAAAATTTTATAGAAGCGCAAAAAGTGCTAATATTTCAGCTTTCAGTATTGAAAATGTATACTTTCTATGAAAATCGCTACCAGCCTTTATACCTCGGTTCGGTATAAGAAAAACGTATGTTTTGCGAATTTTTTGCGTTCCTTTGATGTTAGCGGCGCAAACGGGGTGTCCGCGGATAGGTCTCGGCTAGGCGCACAATATCTAAGAAGAAAGCACACAGGGTTGTCGAAGAAAAATTTTCAGTACGGCTGAAAAACTGAAAATGCACTATGAAATGTACTTTTGAAAATTTATATCTCGAAATGTATAAGTCGCAGCGCGCTGTAAACAATTTTGGCGTGCTCTGATTAACGGACACTACGATTAAGAAACAAAAAATTTTGAAAAAGTTATCACGCAAAAAGACTTAGAAAAATTTCGATCCAAATTTGTATGAAGAATTCGAAAATATGCAAAAAATGTCAAAATTAAATATAAATATATGCTTTTAATCGCTTCTTTTAACGTAAATAAATAGGAACCAGTAAATAAAATTTTATAGAAGCGCAAAAAGTGCTAATATTTCAGCTTTCAGTATTGAAAATGTATACTTTCTATGAAAATCGCTACCAGCCTTTATACCTCGGTTCGGTATAAGAAAAACGTATGTTTTGCGAATTTTTTGCGTTCCTTTGATGTTAGCGGCGCAAACGGGGTGTCCGCGGATAGGTCTCGGCTAGGCGCACAATATCTAAGAAGAAAGCACACAGGGTTGTCGAAGAAAAATTTTCAGTACGGCTGAAAAACTGAAAATGCACTATGAAATGTACTTTTGAAAATTTATATCTCGAAATGTATAAGTCGCAGCGCGCTGTAAACAATTTTGGCGTGCTCTGATTAACGGACACTACGATTAAGAAACAAAAAATTTTGAAAAAGTTATCACGCAAAAAGACTTAGAAAAATTTCGATCCAAATTTGTATGAAGAATTCGAAAATATGCAAAAAATGTCAAAATTAAATATAAATATATGCTTTTAATCGCTTCTTTTAACGTAAATAAATAGGAACCAGTAAATAAAATTTTATAGAAGCGCAAAAAGTGCTAATATTTCAGCTTTCAGTATTGAAAATGTATACTTTCTATGAAAATCGCTACCAGCCTTTATACCTCGGTTCGGTATAAGAAAAACGTATGTTTTGCGAATTTTTTGCGTTCCTTTGATGTTAGCGGCGCAAACGGGGTGTCCGCGGATAGGTCTCGGCTAGGCGCACAATATCTAAGAAGAAAGCACACAGGGTTGTCGAAGAAAAATTTTCAGTACGGCTGAAAAACTGAAAATGCACTATGAAATGTACTTTTGAAAATTTATATCTCGAAATGTATAAGTCGCAGCGCGCTGTAAACAATTTTGGCGTGCTCTAATTAACGGACACTACGATTTAGAAACAAAAAATTTTGAAAAAGTTATCACGCAAAAAGACTTAGAAAAATTTCGATCCAAATTTGTATGAAGAATTCGAAAATATGCAAAAAATGTCAAAATTAAATATAAATATATGCTTTTAATCGCTTCTTTTAACGTAAATAAATAGGAACCAGTAAATAAAATTTTATAGAAGCGCAAAAAGTGCTAATATTTCAGCTTTCAGTATTGAAAATGTATACTTTCTATGAAAATCGCTACCAGCCTTTATACCTCGGTTCGGTATAAGAAAAACGTATGTTTTGCGAATTTTTTGCGTTCCTTTGATGTTAGCGGCGCAAACGGGGTGTCCGCGGATAGGTCTCGGCTAGGCGCACAATATCTAAGAAGAAAGCACACAGGGTTGTCGAAGAAAAATTTTCAGTACGGCTGAAAAACTGAAAATGCACTATGAAATGTACTTTTGAAAATTTATATCTCGAAATGTATAAGTCGCAGCGCGCTGTAAACAATTTTGGCGTGCTCTGATTAACGGACACTACGATTTAGAAACAAAAAATTTTGAAAAAGTTATCACGCAAAAAGACTTAGAAAAATTTCGATCCAAATTTGTATGAAGAATTCGAAAATATGCAAAAAATGTCAAAATTAAATATAAATATATGCTTTTAATCGCTTCTTTTAACGTAAATAAATAGGAACCAGTAAATAAAATTTTATAGAAGCGCAAAAAGTGCTAATATTTCAGCTTTCAGTATTGAAAATGTATACTTTCTATGAAAATCGCTACCAGCCTTTATACCTCGGTTCGGTATAAGAAAAACGTATGTTTTGCGAATTTTTTGCGTTCCTTTGATGTTAGCGGCGCAAACGGGGTGTCCGCGGATAGGTCTCGGCTAGGCGCACAATATCTAAGAAGAAAGCACACAGGGTTGTCGAAGAAAAATTTTCAGTACGGCTGAAAAACTGAAAATGCACTATGAAATGTACTTTTGAAAATTTATATCTCGAAATGTATAAGTCGCAGCGCGCTGTAAACAATTTTGGCGTGCTCTGATTAACGGACACTACGATTAAGAAACAAAAAATTTTGAAAAAGTTATCACGCAAAAAGACTTAGAAAAATTTCGATCCAAATTTGTATGAAGAATTCGAAAATATGCAAAAAATGTCAAAATTAAATATAAATATATGCTTTTAATCGCTTCTTTTAACGTAAATAAATAGGAACCAGTAAATAAAATTTTATAGAAGCGCAAAAAGTGCTAATATTTCAGCTTTCAGTATTGAAAATGTATACTTTCTATGAAAATCGCTACCAGCCTTTATACCTCGGTTCGGTATAAGAAAAACGTATGTTTTGCGAATTTTTTGCGTTCCTTTGATGTTAGCGGCGCAAACGGGGTGTCCGCGGATAGGTCTCGGCTAGGCGCACAATATCTAAGAAGAAAGCACACAGGGTTGTCGAAGAAAAATTTTCAGTACGGCTGAAAAAACTGAAAATGCACTATGAAATGTACTTTGAAAATTTATATCTCGAAATGTATAAGTCGCAGCGCGCTGTAAACAATTTTGGCGTGCTCTGATTAACGGACACTACGATTAAGAAACAAAAAATTTTGAAAAAGTTATCACGCAAAAAGACTTAGAAAAATTTCGATCCAAATTTGTATGAAGAATTCGAAAATATGCAAAAAATGTCAAAATTAAATATAAATATATGCTTTTAATCGCTTCTTTTAACGTAAATAAATAGGAACCAGTAAATAAAATTTTATAGAAGCGCAAAAAGTGCTAATATTTCAGCTTTCAGTATTGAAAATGTATACTTTCTATGAAAATCGCTACCAGCCTTTATACCTCGGTTCGGTATAAAGAAAAACGTATGTTTTGCGAATTTTTTGCGTTCCTTTGATGTTAGCGGCGCAAACGGGGT
>CAWUPE010000832.1:0-19547 GCA_963924145.1 Pyrausta purpuralis
ACGAGCCTGAAAATCTCGACCGTATAATTTTTTTTAGGGGAAGTTTTTCCCTCGGCAAGCTGGACCATTAAGATTGTTTAAGCTGCAGCATCGACTGCCGATTGAAAAAACTTCTGCCGCAGTGGAAAATAACATCCGTTTAGATAAAATGAAGACCTTGTTTCTGAGAAGTAATAAACCCGATATTCTAGGTCCACTACTGATAGGATTCACGCGTAGGTGACGTGTTTCTGACTGCAAAACAATGCGATTGAAACTGATGAACGTAGTATCATATCGACCCCTGACATCGCAATCTTAATGGCTCCATGCTATCTATATATACATCGATGAGTTCGCGGGATTAATTAGTCTTTTGACGGCACTTGTTTTGCACTTTTGTACTGCAAAAATCTGAGCGATGTCTGCTGCCAAGAAATTCACTGTGGTGAAATTTACTGAAGTGTCAGAGCCGGGACGTAACCCTTACAAGGTGGTGCCGTCATTCTGGATCAAGGACATGAACGAGAACTACGTCGCAGTGCCGTACCCGCCTGACGCGCTGTTGGCGCCCAGCTTCGACCGGATCCTCAACTGCGAACCGCCGTTAGCGGAGTGGGAGGATCACCATGCAGTCGTCGAACGTGAAGCCGGTAAGCCCTTTTTGACGAGTTTTCGCCAGGATCGATAGACTGATTCGTCAACAGTCAGATCTGCTAATCACTCCGTTTCCTTGTTGCAGAAACGTACCAGGCGGGGATCCTCTACGTCAAGCGGCAAACTGCGGAACCCCTAGATGAAGAAACCCTGCTACTTTGGAAGCTAATCAGCCTGGAGTGTGTAGAAAAAATAGGGAGCTTGTATCCCGTGAAAATATTTCGTCGGGTTTTGACTCTTTTGTGGAATCTGGTTGGGAGATAAATAAATTTTGATGTTGCTACCGTCCTAGTTGTTTTTTTTTTCCTACTTGTTTTTGTGACATTGCATGACAATGCTCTTGGGTAGAGTTCAAAGTATCATAACATCCTATTTGAATTGCTAATCTAGAAGTCTGCCTGTACATCAATGTTTTCAAATTGAATACCTGAGATATTGGATAAGCTCCCACATAAAAAGCAGTGCCAAGAATTTAGAGACTATAATAAACATCGATCTTCAAAAGTAGTTGGCATTGAGCTATGACATTGGCAGTGAGCGCGTAACCTTCAGAGAAAAAAAAACAATGACCCACATGGTTTGAATTTGCAGGTGTCGATAGCTTGATTAGAACTCATTATCCGTGAGTTATGATAATTGGTATTATCATGGAGCAGAAATTAGCCGGAATATTTATTCCGCTCAGTAATATGTAAATAGCCCGCCAAGCGATAAGAATTTTACGCCTCGGTAAACAAAGTCGAGTTTGCTACGGCCGACGTCCATGACCTATACAACTAAACTGTCGTTGTGGTAGGACGAAAAAAACTGCCGATTTCTATGAAAAGTGGATTAATTTTTCAGTTATTTTGAGGACACGTTCATGGCTTCACGGATTAGGCTAGTGTTCCTTTAAGAGGATTTGAAATGGATAAACAGCCAGCCGAGACTTCGAAGTTTCAAAATTTTTTAGTGAAATTATATTGCGTTAAGTCTAAGGGTTCCGTCGAGTCAATTAGAATGAGCGACTTCAACTGTTATGACCATGACGAGTTCGGTTACCTCGGCGCTCGCCGAGAATGGTCACAAAGACCAACACTAGGGGTCGAAGCCACTGGATCTAAGAAAAGTGATCTTGAAATATGTGAGCTGCTTCATCTCTATCAACCCAACGTCCTACGCGACCAAGAAGATGCGATATCCTGCGACGTCACGTCGGCTGCTGCATATCCTGAAATTCAGGGCTTACCTGAACTAGGACCTCGATCCTCGGATCGAGAACATGCGGATTCCATCACAGCGCAACGACCTATAGTTTCCTGTTGCTACGGTAAGTCATTAGCACTTGTAATAACAAGTTGTATTAGCTTGGCGATTTAGTTACGCAAAGTAAACACGTTATCGCGTTCGCCGACGAAACAGATGCTGCCGCTGTAGGTCAAGTTCAATACCAAATTAGCGACGGCGCGTGGCGTAACGTGATAACATTTGTTTCTAGCGGTTGTTGTAACAAAACTAGGAGGCGTGTTATCAATGTCTGGGTTCCGTACACCAATTTATTTGCTACATTGAGAGTAGATAAATGAAACAGAAACAATTTTCGATACATACTTTATATATAAAAAATACATTTTACACTTTCACTCATTGATAGCTTCCTAGCGGTCGATGCCAACCATCTTAAATTTGTTCCTGAAACAAATCAAAGAAGCACATTATCTTCTTAGATCAAAAACTTCCTATCCTCTATTCTCTAGAGAGCAAAACTCACAATTTATTGCAATAAATACAGGGTATGAAAAACGAAAAGTAGGCCTTCAGATTTGGTTTAGTGTCCACATCAAGATCTTCCCTCATCCAGAAATTGTGATTGTGGATCTGCAACCGCGCCGTTATGCCGTTAATGCGAACTACTGATCCTTCAATCCATCCAAATTTCAGGTAGTATTTCAATATCTCTTGGCTGACGATCACTTGCAACGCATCCCAAGGGAACTCCAACCATTTACGAGGAATCAAACAAGAAATTTTGTGAGTCATGCTCTTCGAAATGACGCTTCGGCTGCAAGTGAATTCGTGTCACTACACAGACCGTAAAATGTATACTGCGAGTAAAGAAACGTTCGCCAGTTGACCAAGTCCTTATCGCGTTGACGATAAAAGTAACACTTATTTTAATGACATTTTGACGCCTAGAAATCATTACTTACGATTTTCCACAGTTCTTGCAAGAAATGTAGACTCCAAAATACTTTTCTGGATCCGGCCAAGTCTTTTTGTCCCGGACATTCCTCATCCACGGCTGCTCGTCCCAATAATGCAGTTGTGTCCTCACGCCATTCAGGTTGATCCCAACACCTTCGATCTTCTGGCCAACCTGGTCGCAGGTGATCTTTTTTTTCAAGATCACCTCGATTGTACCCGAAGCATACGAGCGGCCCCATTCTTTAGGAACAAGACAGATATGCTTCGACATGTCAATGTAAAACCTCGCGGATTAGAAGCTACTGCGCTAGTAGATACAAATTCTGGTATTTATAAGCCTCGGGCTCAACAATGGCTCACTGGTAATTGAAAATTATATTGGGTGCAATGTCCCTTGTTAAAAGGTTAAATACATGCAAATTTGTGTTTATACCTACTCGGTTTTGTCGCGTGACGCAGTACATTTAAAATGCTACATGTAAGTCCTTATCTTCAATTAGAATAATAGCCGCCAACTGATTCGAGAACTTGAGCAATTGTACAAATTTTTCGAGTGGCACTCGAGCCTATTGATGCTGAATTGGTCGCATTATTCGAAAAGTATAAATCGCATGTAAGTATCACAGACCCAATCAGTATCTAACTAGACAACGAACCAGAGTGTTGTAGGTGAGACGATTGATTCACGGACTGTAAAGTACATAAAAAGTTTTTTCGTCTAGTCTGAATTAGTATCTTTTTTAGCAAAACCTAACCGAACCAAGGTAACGAGATATTTTTAATTAATTTGTCGTCTGCAGATCCTGAAGCAGAACAACGCCGTCAAATACAGTCGCCAACCCCTTTCGTCGACGGTGAACAAAGAAAAATGGCTGAAAGCGAGTCAAGCAGCCAGCCAGGAAAAGCGCCGGAGAACAAAAAATACACAGCATCAAAACTTTTCAACAGCCTGGGCTTCTCTAAGAAACAGCACACCGGAACGCATTCAAGCAGCTCTGACTCCAAAGAAGGATCGGCCAGAACCACCCAAGTCGCGATTTCTTACGCACCAATCACTCAGCCTGATTCGTCACGCCATGAGGGTCATTACGCTACCCCAAGAACGTCTCCAGTAGCTTCGTTTGACGAACCACCAGACCAGAGTTTTATGGCTAAGCAGCATCATCTGTTACGCAGATTGCACTCTACTCTTAACGAAGCAACGACCATTGTTGGGGATGTCCTTATGTTGTACAAGCGTGACGAATAATATGCTAATCCCTTCATGAATACATTACATTTTATCGGCGTGACTGTTTACTAACAAAGATAAGCATACAAACATTAAGTTTTTATTGCAAAGGTGCGGTAAATATTTACATTCAGATGTATGAATTACATAAGAAGCTGATAAGATAAGGGAAAGTAGGGAACTATGCGATGACTAATGTAAGCTCTGCGTCGTCCAATTATACTCGTAGATTTGTACGCTGAAGCGGGCCTTTATTATAATTGATCGAGATGCCTTTCGAGATCAAACCAATGATAATAAGATGCATGATGTATATTTGTTTATCAACTTCAAATTAAAATACCTGTTTTCATATTAACTTACGTGGCATTCATTCAATGCGTGAAAATTCAAGTTGCGCATAAAATAAACATCACAAGCTGTATAAATACCGATGAGTTTCCACCATCTGCTCATTTCGACTTTCTTATACTCGAGACTGTGCTGTAGGTTTTTTTTAAAACTAACAATGTTGAAAAACAAGGATTCGGTGCGTGCCGTCGCCAGCGACTATGACTACGAATCTGATTATGAAACTGATTGGATCGGAGTTAAGCTTCTCGATGACGGATGGTTGACTGCAAGGGACCCTATTTTCTGGTGCCTCGCTCCAGCTCACCTCGATGAGGTCGTATGGCTGTTCCGTACGGCACCACGCCGTCAGCCTAAAAACTTCGAAGGACGTCCGATAACACTCCTGGAAGTGAGTATCGACTAAAGGACTCCTAATTTTCTTGCTTCCATGTATTCGAGTGCTAACCAACCACTTTGTTTTCCAGCACTACATCCGCATGGACGTCACGGAGCTACTCGATAGCCTGTGGAATGCTCCGGACAGAATTCATGATAGATTCTACCTGATGTGGTCCCGTGTGACGACGCGCCGGAATCTCTCCAGAGGAAACTTATTGAAACAGTCCTTTGGGCCCGAGCTGGACTTGTTTTTCGATCAGGATCCAGATCAGCCGCCATCATGGGCAGTTTCTGTCCAGGAACACGAGGATAGTTGCGACTTAATATTCAACCTGGAATTGTGCGACGAAGGAGTACTCGTTTAAGTGACGATGGTCCAGATTATCTTAATTTAGTGACAAGTCAAACAATGCAATATGATAAAATTTTAATTATAATAACAAACACTAACAAATGAGGAAGGTGACTGCTGTAACCGCTCGCGGACATGTAAAGGTTACTTATGTGACATTTAAGTGCAAGTTGTATTTAATCAAGTGATTAAATATTGATAAATCTATCGTACCTGTTTCATTAAGCCCGCTATTGAATATCGCCGATGTATAATTCCTATAGGCTGGATCGGGTAGTCCTAAAGAGGTATCTAGAACAAGATATTAATTATGGGTACATTTTCTCGTTAATTAGGAACTAAATAAATTCTGAGATAAGAAACTAAATACTAAGAAATCTACTCACGCTATCGAACAAGATAAGCAGTCCATCTTTATCCCGAAGTACTTGTCGACGTCGGGGTACGGCCGCAGGTCGTGAGCTTTTCTCAACCAGGGATAGAACTTATAGTATACCAAGACGCCAGTAACACCCTGCAGTAGGATCGTTGTCCCTTCTAGCCGACGGCAAGATCGCCATTGTTTGATTGCTTCGTTTTTTATTAATGTCGTCAAGAACTCATGTGAGAATTCACTCCACTCTTTTGGCACAAAGCACATGTATTCGCCTCCCATTTCTGAAGATTTCAAGCGAAAAGTAAAAGTCAATTGGACACTTGTAATCTGTGAGACGCACTGATGCAAACTGATGATAAAAGCACTGCGTTCAGGCATGCATATTTATAGGCGATGACCACTGAATTTAGGAATCTTGTAAGACATTGAGCATCTAATTTCAAGGTTAAACACGTGTATTTGTAGTAATCTCCAAGATTTCGGCAGAGGTTACTGAACTTAAAAACAAAACAAACAAGAGCGGTGACGTCAGAACCTTCCTCAATAATATTCAATTAAAGGTGTGTCGCTGCGTGCCGAATGTGTTTGTATGTCCCTCAACTTGGCAATGGTATTGATTGCGTTATTCGCGATATTGTGATTTATCTCTTCTAACCAACATTTCACTTTACTATCGGCGTCATTAATTTCTAACTGTTTCGAGAATTAGTGAAAAATAAAATAGTATGGAAACAAAATTTATATAATTAAATGTAGATGAATAAAAAAATATACGAATATAAGTAAAAAACCATAAAATAAAATATTCGATATAATAAAAATATCATTTCATAGATAAAACATAAAGAAGTTCCATGTATTATCTATGAAATTATACTTTTACTCAATTGTTTAATTTTACGGATTTTTATTTATTCACTTTTTAAATTTGCTTCTTTATTTACACGGATTTTTATTTTGACGGATTTAATATCGATACAGATTTGAAAATATCGAATATTTTATTTTATGCTTTTTTACTTATAATTATTTATTTATTTTTTTATTTTTTTATTCATCCATATTTAATTATACAATTTTTATTTACATATTATTTCCCTTTCACTAAATCTCGAAACAGTCAGAAATTAATGATGCAGATAGTAAGTGACAGGTGCTAGACACGGCTCAGACACAACAGTATAGAGATCGTCGCGGCTCATCTTCGACAATAGAATTGCGTCATAACCCAGCCTACTTAGGCGCCACTGCAGTAAACAAAATTATGAGCATTGACTAAATTAGTAATAAACTAAGAAATTTTGAAAAGTAAATCCTAAATCGATACATTTGAGTTACGCGTCACCCACAAACCTGACGACTGTCGTAGAAAAATACTTGCGCCCATCAAGCCCATGGGCTTTTCAACCAACAATCAATACCATCAGGAATTTGATGTTATTGGACGTTAACGCTATCATTGTTCTCCGACGTCACTTAAACCTGAAATATTAAATCCTATAACCTTTCCCAAAGACGAACGTTTATTGACATGTTTATCTTTCGGTGCAGCTACTATGTTTGGAACCGCTGGAAGTTATCGATTAGACCGCGGTCACTTTTGCATAAATAGGAGCAACCTGCGCACCATTTATCAGTTATTCTCCTTCACTACAGCGCAGTGACGTCTAGGTAATAAGTTCAATTTCATTTTTACAAAATATTTTCAACACTCTTCTATTCTTTCGACTTCACATTCAAATTGCATGCCTTTGGAAGCATTTTTTGTTCATTTACCCAACCAATGCCATATTTGTAACGAATACGTCTATTTTCAGGTACCTTCACCAGGCAGTCTTGTAAAAAGTACCCACCGAGATGGAAAGCACATCCAGAAATGCCTGCACGAAATATTCGGTAAGTAAACTTACTGCTTAAATTGTCTGAAATTAAGGATGCTAGGCGAGGTTTCAACGTTGTTCTGCATGGTTACCAAAATTATCATGCAGCTGCGTAAGTCCTGATTTGAAACCTGTTTAGTAGATGAAAAACCAATTTATTTTGTTCCAAAACAATATCTTACGCAACAAAATCTCAAAATCTCTCAGGATGATCGTTAAATCTGGTGAAAAGAGCAAAACAAAATTTTAGTTTTTAAATACCTTCAGATTTATGAATATGGCGCCATGCCAGCTCTTACGGACGACGAAGGTGACCCTGACCTACTTACTGACACGCCCGTCTTATCTTTCTTCAAATCTCGCTATTTGTTCCTACGAACGATAACACGACGTCTCTTTATTTTCAGGGTTGCGCTTCCTACGACGAGGCGTTCCCAGTGCTAAGGGCGTTCCTGCTGGCTGACCCGAAGGATATCGAGCGCCTGCGACGTCACTTCGCTCCACCTGCGGTGGATTATAGTTGCAAAAGCAAGCCTAATTTCGGAAGTGCGCTCTCTTCAGGCGGCTCAAACAAACGAAGAAATGAAAGTTACCAGATCTGCACCCGTTCGAAAAAATGAAAACCCTTATCATTGTCAACTCTAGTCTATTAGATATTTCGGTTCATTTTGCGGACAATCGCTCTCTGTAATATAATTTAGTTCTAAGCAAAATGTTGTTGTTGATTAATAAATTATTCTTTGCTTGTTATATTCCATTTATATTGACAACCTGATTGACGTACTAACAGTTCAAAATGACACGAAAAGTCATCCTTATACAACTATCTAGATTATTAGAGCGTTTTATAGAAAAGTCAGACACTTGTACGTTCTGCTACACTACTGCCTAAGTGAAGAAATAAATTTATTTGTAGGTTAATCAAAGCAGGAGATAATCGAGTGAGTAATTGATCGCTATTTTAACACTTAGAGATAATAAATGAATTGGCGAACATAATCACAAATCTATTGACACATAACTGGGAATAAACAGTTCACTATTCTTAGTACCAGAAAAACTCAATATCGATGTGTATGAACATCGATGTGTATTTGTCTTTATCTGGCGACTTGGAAGAGTCCTCATCCTGACACATCCAGATGTCCTCCTTGAAAAACGTCAGCCTGGTAGAGACGTCTTCGATGGTAACTAAAGCACCAGCTACTGTCTTGTAGGTTTTCCAATGCTCCTTCAAGCTGGTGTACAAGACACACTCCAGAGCAGCTCGCTCATAGACGTCCCATTCTTTCGGTACGAAGAATTTTCTCGTTCGATTTTTCGCCGAAAAAGACATACCTCTCTGGTAAATATGTATATGCGGTGAATGCGACAGATGTTTTCCCCCACTAAAAAAATGTCCGACGTCGGTTTGGTTACACTCGCTTTTATAGCGTGATGAAGCGTGTAAATTGAGTTTACATAACTATGCTCTATGAAATCATTTCACGACGTTTTATATCCATAATATTGATACCCGTTATTACTGATCGATCGCGAGGCTTGAAGACGTCTTATTGTTCGCTAGCCATGCAATATTTTATCAACTAGCCTATAGGGTCCTGGGCGTTGAGCGACGAATCATGACGACGTCACATGCAGTCCGTAAAATCCTTTATTATGAAGGGACGTATTTTTTTTATAACATCAATTACTCGAAATATTTTTAACTAAAACTTAAGTAGAGACATAAAAGCAACAAATATCGTGGTCAAAGACCCTCATGACATTGCATGACATTCCGGCGACGATTGTATTCAGTCCTGTGTTTACGTAGCTGGTTTTTGTTGCCATGTCTGGGCGATTACTGCGTAGATATGCACTTATAATATTAATACAGAAGATATATTACTAACAAACAACGGGTTAAATACGCGACCTTGCACCTGAAAAGATACCCTACTGATGTCCTCACCAATCGGTGTGCCCTTCACGTGCGTCCAGATTTGTTTATGCTAGAAAAGTCGTAGTCAGACTCGATTCGTCACGCGGCGATGTGTCGTTATGCACTAGACTATAACGATCAGAGGTGAATGTATGTAAGCAATGTTTACTAAGCATGAGCGCAAGTATTACTTTAGCATCTATTGTTGCAGCTGCGTCACTAGTTACCTTGAAACAGGAGACGGTCATCACTCTAGGTGTCCTTTTTATCATTGAAGTAGCATGTAATGAAATTTGCATACAATTAATTTTTTTCATATTTTAAATCCGCTGATAACCGAAGCGATATCGCTATTTTTGTCGCTACGGCACTGAGCGGACTTATCATTGGCTTGACTATCAGCTGCGAGGCGACTATGTCGTCAAAAGAGCTAGCGTATTATAATAATTGGCCCATTTCTATGTCCACTCCATATTCAACGTCTTCGATCTAGTCACTTTGAATGTCAATCACGATTTCGCCGTGATTGACAATGCGGAACACATACAAATTCTCTTAGTCTCGGTAAAAACACCTCTAGATCATACCAAATGTTAAGGGGACTCGGTGGTCTAGCTGCCTAAAATTTAAGCTATTTAAAAAATTTATTTTCTATATGAAAGGAATGACGAATGCTTTCAAATTTTTTTGCACTTATTCTATTACTTATTAACTATACAAAAATGAAAATTAACACAAAAAAAAATTTTTTTTGAAATAATTAAATGGCGCTGAAGTCCCCCTCGAGAAACAAACGGACCTAACTGGTGCGGTGTAATTTATCTCTCCCTCTGATCTGAAATAAAAAAATAAGACGGATTTTTAATTAGTATAAGTATAGTTATAGCGGGTACTAGAATGAAAAAAAAAAAAAATAATTGACAAAATGGCGCGTAGTTTAAAGTACACGGGTTGAAAACGACTCGTTTTTTCAATGTTTTCTTACTAAAAAAAAATAGAAATACTTTACGGAAATTATTTCTTCTAGTACCCGCCAGAGCCAGTACTGTACAGAATAACATTAAAATTTCAGACAAATCGGTAAAGTAGTTTTTGTTTTTTGGTCCGCACCAGATGAAAAAAAGTAGTTTCGAGATAAACGCGTTTAAAGTTTTAAGTGAGTATATTTTCTATAAATTGTATTGAAACATGCACTTACCATTAATTGGCGATCCTAGCACCCTAAAGAATTCACTCCGTCCTCTCAAAGTCTTCATTTTCTTGACTCTTGGCTTTTATACAATTAGTCTAAGTCAGGTACACGAACCCAAGCATCTGCAACTATCGAACAATAGAGCCCAGCCCACCGATTCTTCTACCTTGTAATGGGTTATAAATACAGAAATACTCGGAATTTCGTCACCAAATTTCAACAGTATATTGTTAGAATACTATACTTTCGAAATATATAATAAAAAAAAATCGATTTTTTTAAAATCCTAGACCACCGGGTCCCCTTAATTAGTGATACTGCACACGCGTATTTCTTATTTTTTGTGTATGTTTTGCGATCATTGTTATCTTGCGCAGAGTTAGGCATTATTAAAAACCTACCTAGCAGGTTAAAAATTAACATTCAATATCAATCCTCCACAGAAGACAGTCGCAAGACAAATTTAGTTACTATTGTTAGTAAACTTGTGTTCAAAATGGAAGTAGAGTACGCGATTATTTTATACGTCCAACTAACTCCGGATATATTAGTGCCCAACGAGTGGCCGTTGAACGGCGTCCACAACGTCATTCTGAAATTGGCCAGGGAAATCATCATGCAGAAGGATCACAAGGATCCCATTCTACAGGTCGATGGTATCCCAGCCAGGATTGGTAGATACGTCGACAAACGAGGATTTTACTACGTCTTCCACAAAATATCCAAAGAGTAAGTGCTGCTTCCGTAGTAACGTCGATCATCGCGCCTAGACGTCAACCAAGTAGCCGCTTAATGTTTGTTATTTCAGAGACATGTGCGGCTCTTTTGTTTACGATGTTACTTTGCGGGGAAAAGTAAATGACAACCGACCCAACGGATCCAGCGGAACGGCATCTTGCACAGGACTCTGTACGAGAAATGAATGTTCTGAAAATTACGTCGTAACGCGTTATCAAGTCCCTTCTCGCTCCAGGTATGATTTGTTCGGTACAAAACGCTGTCGAACAGTTAAAACTATCGAAATCGAATCTTACCGAAACGAAATTTTATTCCAGCAAGCGGAACATACTTGATGTACACCCGGACGCATACGTCGCACACCGAAGCACGACGCAGCGTGTCAAAAGGTGAGTGACTAGGCATCAAATAGCTAGAAGCTCTCAATATATAATTTTGTTTGCGTTTTTTTTAATACAATGTCTTTTTTGTTACAGAATGTGTCCGATTCCCGAAGAATGTGTTCCGAATAAGAACTAAGGATGGCACTTCGGCGCGGTGCGTGATGGAATTCTGAACGGATAACTACTTCCTCTCAGCGTTACAGAGGACGTGTAGTGATTGGATAATTTAGAATAGATTTCTTCGTGGGAAAATACGTCGATTCGGGTGTAACGGGTGTTAACTTTTGGTGTTGGTATTTTTTTTTTGGATAGCATTAAACATTTACAAACTTCAAACTAGCAATGCTTATCATCATGAATTATGAATTACCGATTTGCATAGTTATGTAAATATTTTCGTGGAACCGCAGTTGACAACTTTTTATTGTATAAATTAGTTTTAGTTTCGACGTAAGAGTTACGAAGTACTTGCCAATATTGATGATATGATTTTTAATGATGAAGATGATAAAGTGATAAGCAAATTTGTAATAAAGCCCAGATTAACAAATGAAACAGTTCTTTTATTATTTAGAAATAGACGCATAAAAAAAAAATTTATCTATGCTGTCATAAAACCACGACGTCGCTACATCGAACCATAACGCGAATAAAACTTCGATTTCGGCCAAAGATAATTTTGGCATCAAAATCTTCTCCCTAAATGATATTTTAGTCTCAAACGTTAGGCGCTAATTGAAACAATCATCTCATTATTGTCCTTTGACACGCGTCTGCTCTTTGCGACGTCAGTACGTCAGACACCGACAGCGCCGCTTTGTGCCCGAAATAGATCGGAATTACTGAGTAATAACATTGCATAAAGACATCTTCTATTCGGTCGTTGATACCATGAACTACGTACCGGATTTAATAGCCGTCAATCAAATTTCTTACACCTAGAATTAGCTTCTCCTAATTGGTATCGTAAATACTCATGCTAATTATTGATTGATTCGGTCTAAGTTCGCATTCAGAAAAAAAGGTTTTATCCAGTTCAGAATCCTTTAATTGAGGTGTTGTTGTCATTTATTGCGGGTTTTATGGCTTTGTTTTGGTGCGTTGTCCTGCAACACCATAAAAATGCTCCGTAGAGTAATTTTTAACTGATTGATCCGAACCTGCAAAATAACGGCTCCGTTAGTATTTTGGTTTGATTTGTTCCGCCTTTTTGAAGGACTATAAATGTGAATTTTAACGGAAGGATTAAATTGTATCGATTTTGTGTTGCTGCTGTTGAGACTTTTGCGGCGGGTCCCGACACTTCACTGGTAAGTTTTTGATATTATTATTCAAATAAGTTATATTTGTTGTGATTAAAATAAGTAAGTTGCCCCTTGACGTACCAACAATTTAAATCGAATTTTGGCCCATGTTATCTAATTATTTGAAAAACGTCTTTGTTCCAGGTTTGGACGTACCTGATCGACGTCAATCATTTTGTAATTCCTGAGAGCAACTTCCTGAAAAATGGAGAAGCATATTACTGTGGAAACATCAAAGAGCGCCTCAAAAACTGCGAAAAACAGATTTAGAAACTACAAGGAGCTCTACTGCTCCTGCTTCGCCTTCAGAAAGCCGAATAAATCCAAGTCTTCCAGTCAATCTCTTGACGATAATCAGGCACCCTTTGGAATAGAATTTGCATTCAAATCCAATGTCGAGACCGTAGAAGCTGATCCAGAAGAGGGAGCCAGTATTCCTCTCCAGAAATAATTGACGATTTTTATTGTACCGATCGGCGCTGGCGTTGACGCTCATTAATATTAATTATATCCGTTTTGAGAGTATAACTGAAATTCGGCACAGAGGCCAATTAAGCCCAATGCTTATCTGGATATTGTTTGTAAAGTTTTTATCAAAATGTACGCGTGTAAAAAACCATGGCGCAGAGCGGGGATCGAAGGATTTATAGAGCCGACAATTAAAAATTCAGCTTTAACTGCGGCATACTTCATAGCGGGTCTGGTTTTCGTTAGGTTGAACGTCCACGTCCGAGCATAAATTAAATATAAATAGAAAATGGACCGCGTCGGGAAGAAATGTAATGAAATTAAAAAGCTTATTCGAGCGAAAATTGACGACGCTGCCATGAAAAAAGAAGTCAAAAACAAGAGCGTGGAAAGTTATAATGAAAAGCAAAAACTTGAGTACAAAAAAATAAACGAATCAGCGGAACCATCTACCAGTTCCCGGAAAAGTACGATTTCACCTTCTTCATGTGAGAAAGTTTATAAGTGGAAGTGTTCAGAAGACAAAGGAAAGAAATCGAACACGAAGACGTCGGGGAAGGCTGCGTATTATCCGGCACTGAAGACGCCCCCTTCCAGTAACAGTTCTGGATCCGGAGCAACGGACACTACCTCCATCTCTGAGTCATCCAACTAAGTTCCTGGCCGGAACTGTTTTATTGACTCTGGACCAGTCAGCTGTTGGTTGCGTTGTGATATTTGCTGTTTGTGCAAGACTGCTAGTGAGAAAATTGTGATTAGGGCTAATGATCTGTGTTTTGTTTGTCTCGTCATCAAACCCTGGCTGTGTACGTGAGTATATGATACGCTAATTATCGTTTTGTTTTATTACAACCCTGATTTATCCACCTATCGATCGCTTTGTTATCAAAGTAAAGCTGGTAGTTAACATTTTATTGTAGGCAACCATCCAAAGTTAAGATTTACGTAATAACTTCAATTATTTGGAACTAGTTGTTAGAAATCGAGAGCGTTGGAAGACAAAAAAGTGGTCTTATAAGCGGACATTCCAGTCTGCCAAGTGACCAAGGTTACCTAAAGTCGACTTTTTTATGTCATATAAATCGTACAAATAAGATAGTTTTCTAATCATGGAGATCTATAATTATCTAACCACCAAACATGCGCTCTTGTATGAAAAAAAAGCGAGATCGGACCCATAACCTGTTCGTTAAATCACTAACGCATCATATATTTAGCAATTAAGATGGCAGCTAATAATTGCAATGAACCCCGCTTGTAAAAGTTCATTCTTTGTTCAGCGGACGTCGCTCAGAATCTTTTGCGTCGTTCATAAAATATTTAAAGCTGTTCATTATGATGGAGAAACATTTCCGATTCGGCACCGCAACTGGGAGAACGTTTTATCCTTGTAGCTCTTTGCCAGCCAGGTGAGTCACTTTTACTCACAAAAAAAGACAAATATCTTATTTGAGATTCATTAAGAAATCGCATAGAAGAGTCTTATCTCTAAATTAGTTTCTAAGATTCTGCGACATGACAAAGTTATTTCTTCCAGGATCAAGAGATGGATCGCGTGGGACAAATATATTACAACACAAAAGATTTGATCAGAGCAAAAGCTCAGGATGCAGCCTTGCGAAAAAAAGGGCTTCCGAAGAAGAGCGCCGAGGGTTCGGAAATGTTACCACTTTTCTGCTCTCAACCGGAGAAATCAGCTAGATTTTTCAAGATTCCAGATACTTCAGCGCTCGTTCAACCTGAGGACGCTACCAGTGTCGAAACAGCAAAGGTTGAGACAGAGAATTCCAGCGGTAAAAAATGGCCCAAGTTTCCAAAAGCATCGGCATCCAATAAATACGATCGACTCTAAACGGAAAGTGTCAGTGATGTGATAAGTTAGGTTAAGACTCATAATGTGCATTTAGTTTTTAGTAATCTAACCTAATCTACACCATTAGTAAGTAAATCATATACTAATTTACACCTCGTTTGTTTAATATTCCAACTCATAAACATCTTTATTTGCATGCGTTAACCTCTAGCGCGTCTCCAATAGGTCACAAAAGTCAAAGAGTTTAACGATCTTTCGTGAATAGCTGCGCAAATATAAGTCTAGAAAAACAGATCTCCTATTAACTTTTTTGTCCACATGAATGCGCATTAGATCAGATATGTATTATTCTATTACATAGAGCCTATCAATACAATCTCGATATATTAGAGATGTGCAAAAAATGTACTAGGGTAAATGTAGGATAGTTGCCGTACTTTTTGAAAAAGGTGAATAAAATACAGAAGATAAGCATTTTAAAATCTTATAACACAGTGTTAGTTTGTATAATCATTAATAAACAATATTTTAAAGGTAGTTTGATATTATTTGTTTTATTTGTTTAGTTATAAACAAAATAAAAAGGTCCTTTGGACGGGGATTGATGCCAACTGTATGGGTTAGATGTCGCGATGATATTTTGACTTGTGGGATAGGATAAAAATAAAACAAATAATATCAAGATACCTTTAAAATATTGTTTATTAATGAGTACAAAAACTAACACTGTGTTATAAGATTTTAAAATGTTTATCTTCTGTATTCTATTCACCTTTTTCAAAAAGTACGGCAACTATCCCACATTTACCCGAATTTGTCGCGGCGTAAATAGTTTTTTTTTTTGCTACTAAACGTAAGAAGCTTGCAAAGCGCACGCCTAATATTACCCAACAATAGCAAACGCTTACCGTAGGTCAGGTTTGATAGCCTTCATAACGGCGGACGTTGAACTCACGAGCGCGTCGCAACTATACCTAAAAAATCTTAGACGCTTTGAAAACAACAACACGGTATTGTATTAATTCAGCTGATCTAAGTGAACCACAGTATCATTCTTTGTTTTTAGCGTTCTCTTTCTTACTACCTACAAGCTGTTTTATTTATAGCAAAATTTTATCCTCAAACAGCTTTTGTTATCTGAACAGTCACTCAAAAACAGAGTTATTGAAACAAATGAGCGCCAACACGATAACCAAGTAGTCGTTTTACGTTCGGGGACAAATAACTTATTCGATAGACTATAACGCTCTGTATATTATAGGATATTCAGTGATAGGAACGCGACAACATTTCGAAAAAGTGAGTTTATTTATAAACTTACTCCAAGTCCAAAACAAATTCACTGTCTCTAAATTGGATTCCCATTACGGCTCCAAGAGAAAAGATGACATGTCCCAAGCGAAAGTGCGACGAAATGGAAGAAGTAAGCTCAGCTGAGTCTGATAGCAGTCCTGCAGTTAAAAAAGTCCGAAGAGAGTGTGAGAATCCACAGCAGAGTTCTGATGCAAATAGCGAGGAAGATTTATCAGGTTACTTATCTGACGATTCTGAAATCACCGCATCTTCTAACCGCGTCCACCGAAAGATAACTGTCAGCAGTCAGGACAGGACTAAGTTTGCTGAGTCATTCATGAAGCGTCGATCAGACCTTTCAAGATCATCAACATCTGAGAGCTATAGTTCTTCTGTTGGAACAGAATTTGAGACCATGGAAACAGAATCTACCTATAAGTCGTTGAGCGAATAAATATTCACGCAAAAAACTAAAACAATACTTTTTAAAGTTTCAAAAAATAACTGGGAACCTGCCTTAGAATTTAGCAATTATTAATAAGGAAAAAGTTTAATTTTAAAGCTTAAATATTAAATTTTTGTGTTTATGTAATATGTTCATGTAATATATTTGTAATATGTTTATGTAATAATTATTAAAAAAACAATATTGCTATTTGGAATTGTATTGATTCGTGATCATATTATATCTTATTAAATATCAATCTTTTATTTAATACAATTCAATTTTTTCCTTGTAGTTAACACTGACGTGTCATTTATTTTTATCAATCAAAAGAGAAGTTTGTTATGATCGTATTAACCCGTTATAGTCAGCGAATCTTGAAACGTCTACGTGTACGAATAGTGGGGAGCGCGCGAATCACAGCGTGCCGTGAGCTTGTGTGAGTGGAATGCGAGAGTAGTAGCGAATGCGTGCGCCCCCCTCCACCATATTTTCTGTCCATCCTCTACAGAATAAAGTACAGCTCTCTCACTTCAAAAAGAAGACGCACGATTCAAGCTAAGAGTGGGGTTCAAGGCCAGACTGTAAAGGGTTAATTAACGTTTCGACGATAATACAATCCAAACTTACAAACAGTTGTAAATCGAATAATGACCTAATTACTGTTCATGTCATAACAATCTATTTAACGCCTCAATAGTCAGAGGTCAACCTCACTCATAAATCTATTGGGTCATAACTCTAAGTGTTGATGGTCATAATCAGCCAATTGTCACCAATAAAACTGTTATTCACCTCTAATAAAGTGTCGATTCCTTAAGTTTTCTGGGCTGTTCGACACTTGCTTTGGTTTTATGATTTAATAAATAAAAATCGTCTCATAATTTGTTAAAAAAAGTTACCCTGAATTTTATAGGATATGCGCACTGTTTTGTTTGCCGTCTAACGTTAAGAAAATTCCACCGATCCTTTTATTTCTTTCCAGAAGGTGATAAAACACAGAGAAATAGTTTTCGAAAGATTTATTGTTTGAACGATATTTACAAATTATCTTACGATAAATATGAAATGATTTTCAGAACAAATATATGACGTACTCCTGATAATAACGTCGCCTAATTTTGGGTTAAACGTTTTTTAAAGTTTATCTTCAGATTCGCCTCATTAGGAAGTCGACAAAGATTGTACGTCAGACACCGAACCATTATGAATTGTTAAATAATTCGCCTCGAACAATACCTCTATTTTCGCTGCCGCTCGAATTTGTCAACGTAAGTAACAGCGTATTCTCTGGGATGTGGTCTATTTCTCAAATCGCCGTAACGCTTCATCCAGATGCGTTCGTCGTTGTACTCCAGCTTGGCAGCTACGTCGCCGATTTGGACAACAGCGCCTTCTACCTTCTTGTAGGCGCTCAAATGACTGGCAAGGTTACTGCACAGCATGACGTTGAGAACTTGCTGTGGGTATTCCTTCCATTCCTTCGGCACGATGCACATCGACTTGTTGGTGTACTGCGAGTAGCGCGAAAATGCCGAATTTTTCGAAGCAAAAGATGATGATGATGATGAAGACATTTTATCTTGTGGCTAAGGAGGCGGTTTCCTTCAAACTACCGTCACAATGATTCCGTATCGAAGCTTTATACACCGGCGACCAAGAAGCTCAATTTATTCATCAGCTGCCTAATCGATCGCAATAAACTGAGCTAGGGCTGGTACGATCTTAGGTTTTCAATCCGCAACGTTAAGCATAGGCTGGACGGCAGCTGCAGATTCAAATAAATTTGGGAAAAAATTTCTTAATCATTAAGTCATGCGTTGAAATCTCCATGGTAAATTTAATGATCAAAATTTTATCAATCTAAATATACATTCTCTGATTACGAACCACCTCGATCGCGAGTCAATCTCGATCAGATTCCATGTAACGGGTAAAAAATTACAAATTTTGGTTTGAGCTTATTATTTATCAAAAATGTACTCAGTTTTTTTTCAACGCGATTCTATACCCCTAAATTATAATTTTTCAACAACCCTATCTTGATGGCTTGTCAATTTTTTTTTATGGCTTGTCAATTTTCATTAATATCCTGATTGTTGAAATGATTAAGATTGACGGATATCATGATAGATATTAAATGAGTAGGCAAAAAATACGATTGACGTGGGCACATCTCTATCATTATTAGTGGAGTTGCCATGATTGATTGAACGAAACGAGTCGACATCAAATCAATCGATCAATCAATTGGAGGAATAATTGGTTGCAAACAGTAGATCAAATTGTCCGAATGGGTGCTCATAGCTCTTCGACCTAGTTCCGCTCCTGCCAAGTGGCCAAAGAGCTCGAAACAAATAAATGGATTTATAATATATGATCTTTGAACCGGGATGATTTTTGACTCTGAATGAATCATAATAAAGATTTAATGGCGGATAACTCCAACATAAATCCTCGACAAATCGCAGATAGCTTTTAAAATCATCTAGCTTTTAGAATATTGAACACAAATCCTGATCAACTTTCCAGCCTTAAGTATTCCGTCTTTTTGGGGAGAGGTCGCGTCTTATGGAGAATTACATGTAAATTATTC
>CAWUPE010000833.1:0-23927 GCA_963924145.1 Pyrausta purpuralis
TGGCTCTCTCTCTCTATTTGATAATATTAGTTTTCATGTAGCTGTAAGTTTACGTTTAGATGCTTTTAACACGTTGGCTCATCGCTGTACCTGCGGAAAGGTGGTCGACCAACTCGCTCACCATGGCCTCTCGTGTAGCAGAAGCGCCGGCAGGATCCCCCGACATGCCAGTTTGAACGATGTCATCCGTCGGGCGCTTGCTAGCGCACGTATTCCAGCCGTTTTGGAACCTAACGGCCTCGTGCGTAGCGATGGTAAGCGGCCCGACGGCATGACTCTAGTTCCTTGGATGATGGGCAGGCCTTTAGTGTGGGACGTTACTTGCGTCGACACTTTGGCACCCTCTCATCTTCCTTTAACTGGTAATAGGGCTGGATCAGCAGCTGCTTCTGCTGAAGTCCTCAAACGGCGCAAATATGAATGTCTAAGTGAGACTTACATGTTTGAGCCGTTTGGGGTTGAAACTCTGGGGCTGTGGGGACCAAGTGCCCATAAATTGTATCGTGAGATTTCAAAACGCCTAGTTTTGAATTCTCACGATGCAAAGGCTGGCCTCTACCTTGGCCAGCGTATAAGCTTGGCTATTCAAAGAGGCAAAGTGGCCAGCCTCATGGGCACCTTTCCACGGGACGGTGACCTGGGTCAGATTTTTTATTTGTAGGTTGATAATAACTTACAAATGAAAAATCTGTCTCAGGCTCGTTTTGAAATTTTAGTTTAAAGTTTTTTGTTTTATTTACTATTATAGCAGAAAATTAAACTGTAATGTATCAGTTTAATTTTAAAGCAAAGATGAATTCTAAAGTGTTAATTTAGTTATTTTAAAATGCATAAATAAAATTATCTCAAGATTAATTCTAGTTATTCTTGTATCATAGCCGAATTACATTCAACATGGTGGTCACTTCCGGCATTTCCACAATAAACGTTATTATTATGTCAAATCTAGATAGCTGTATAAATTATGATGTATTGAACACATGACGAGGAGAATGTGTAATTTAGTGAATACAATGGTGTTACATAAGTCACACACAGTGAGTATGTGGTTTAGTGCATTACAGAACTAAGTAAATATGTGGGGCAGACTAGGATAGGGAATCATCTTGTGACACGTGTGTTGTAGTGTGTAAGGGTTAAGTGGCTGCGGGTATTTCTATGTCAGCTTTTTTATTTTTTATTATTATTATTGGACACCAATCACATACACTGCTCTTATCCCAAAGTAAGTAGTTGATGCACTTGTATTTTGAAAATCAAACAACGGTGGTACCACAACACCCAGACTCGAGACAAAAAAAAGATTTCTATATTAACCCGACCGGGAATCGAGCCGGGACCTCAGAGCGGCGACACCTCTAAACCCACACTGGGTTCAAAGGTGTCGCCGCTCAGCCATTACACCACGGAGGTCGTCAAGACTTATTTAATGATCTTTTCGTTGTCCACCAATTGCCATTAATTTCACTTATTTTTCATCTTGACATCCAAAATGTGACATAAAATTCATCTATCGAAATAGCTTTTTCCAGGCGTTCTTCTTTTTACCTTTATTACGACGTCATCTGTGGTGTTATGGCTAAGCAGGCTGAGTTGTAAGGCATTGCTGCTCAGAGGTCCCGGGTTTGAATCCCGGTCAGGTCAATTAGAACTTTCTACATTGTCTCGAGTCTAGGTGCTTTGGTACCAACGTTGTTTCTGATTTCCATAACACAAATGCATTGATTGCTTATTTTGGGATCAGAGAATTGTATGGGATCGGTGACCAATATTAATTTAATAATTTTTTTAACCTTTTTTTTCTTACCTGTTAATTAATATTTGCTTTTTTTTAAAAGCTTCTAAAAGACGGACCCAGAACTTTATCATTTATACAGATCGCTTCTGCTATTTTTCGTCCCAAAAACATTTAACTTGTATTCTTTATAGTTCCAGGGTTCCTAATACAACTGACTATGTACAAAAAAATACAATCAGTTGACGCTTTAGGCAAGAAAGTGACCTTTAGAAGTAGAGATTCTATAGCAAACTCGGGTTAAGTTTACCAAAAACAATAAAAGAAAGCTTTCTACATATTGGTTGGGTAATAGTAGGGTCCGTTTGTGCGAAGCCCTTGGGTGCTATTTATCTCAATAATTGGCGCCCCCGTCAACCAAACACACGAGGCAGGGTAAGATATGGGCCAGAGCGTGTTGCTATGTTTCTATACTTTGTAATGTGGCTTTAACCTTGGGCTACTAGACCCAGTAAATGCTGTTATAAAGGCGTTTCCCTCGGAAATATCTCGTATTTTGCAAGTACAATTTTCTGCACGCTGCTATTTAGTGGCATACGCGATTTATTACTAATATTTACACAGACAATCCAGTAACAACCCGCAAAAAACCGATATGTACTTGTTTTTTACTGATCCGTTTTTGACAATAAACTAGACCAGTTCAACTTTTCAAATGACAGTGCGCACAAACCCAGTTACAATGGCAACGCTGTAAGAAAAAGAAGTATCTAGCGCACCACTTCATCAGTAAAAGCAAACGAAATAGACTATTGAAAGGACTCAGTTGACGGAGAACCGAAAGTCTGCTCTATTTTCTTAAGTAATTCTTAACTAATTCTTAAGTATCTATATTTTATAACATGTAGTATAATTTACTAACCTTCACTTTTAAGCTGCCTCGAAGTAACCTGGTATGCATGCATGAATAAATGAATAAATGAATGAATGAAGCGTACCTGCAAAAACTGCCGTGTGACGGACGAAAACACCAGTGTTTTCTGATCACCAGTGAGTCAGCAGGACTTGTCTGCCGTAGGAAACGGATTTAATAAACTACAAGTATTGATTTAAACACTGAATGGATTTATTTCGAATGTTCTGTTTATAGCATGTGTGGTCACAGGCAGTCAGGTACAGGGCTTAAAGCCATAAGTACTTAAGGCCGAAGCCACAAATCAACCCCTCACGGTGAGAGCATCGTAACAACTCGAGGCGTTCAGTGTTCATTGTATGCAACTTCATACTTAAACGGAAATCTATCAACTTCGTAACGTCACCACCTCGGATCGAGACCAACTCGGTCGGGCTCCATTCTGGACTCGCGTGCGTTGTAACGCGCTTACGGCACGCCGCCCGCCGGTCGTCGCCTGGTTGGTGCTGTTCCCGTACCGGGTGGGTAGATTTGCTTCAACCTTTAGTATTCGCGTTAAATTTAGTACCTTTATTAAACTACAAGTAGTTTGATTATAGAGCCTAGGATGTCTACTACGTGAATCGACATCCGTCAATACGATAATGGTTTGCGGATCCCAAGTATTTCATGGTACAGATTCCGTACTAAAAATATTTCGGATCCGAAAAACTGCAATCGTATTCACGGTTTTCGTTTTTTAAAGTAGGCCTACAGTACCTACTCGTATATCCTAATGTTATAAAGCTGAAGCGTTTGTTAAAGCGCACTAATCTCAGGAACTAATGAACCGATTTGAAAAATCATAATTGTGTTGGATAGTTTATTTATCGAAGAAGGTTTTAGGTTTAAATACATTACGTTAAAACTTATAAGAGCAGAGTAACAATGAGAAATGAGACATAAACGTGAGAAAATAATCCCTTTGAGAGCTTTTTGCAGCGTTAAACGTTTAAGATATACAAAAATCATTTATAACGGGATTATTTATTTTAAAAGATCTGTAATTACGTCCGCGACAGCATATGTCTATCCTATACGGTTTACTCACTACAAACTTTTTTTAATATTCGTCAATTTATAAATATAATATGTGCTGTTTTCAAAGGTGTTTTGATGCCTACGGGTATTAATTGTTACCAAAGTTAACATATTCATCACTATGAGCATTTCATTTTAAACAAATTGCCCTTCGCATCATTCGATTCCAATAAAGATCTAAGAAGGTGTCACAGGTTTAAAACAACTCAACATCAAAATAACCCTCGCAGCTTTAGAACAACGCGAGCTTGCACTAACCCCTATTGTTTTTGTTATCTTACTTGCAATGAACATATGTGTTTTGCGTTGAAACGTTTTACGCAAAATCCGAAATGAAGCACGTGACGACGCGGGGGAATTTCTAGTAAATACATAAAAGACCTCCTTATTTGAAGTGATGATTATCAATACATCGTTTAGACGCGTGACTACAGGACCAATTACATGATCCCCGGTTAGTTTAACTCTGGGTTAAGTAGGCAAACTATTGCGGTCAGTTTACATCTAAATAAATAAAACAAATTGCGACAATTATATTATACTCGTAGTATAACTTGAAATATCATAGTCGAGCAAATTATTTGACACATTTTGTTACATATTTTTCTTTTAAATTTTATTATGTCCTGAAGATTTGATTTATACTCTATTGTATTTTTCCTTCATTGCGGTGGTCGGTATCTGCCTTTCACAAATAAATGAAAAATATACCTACAGCAAAACATTTGACGTTTATAAGAATGAAAATCTTGCGGAAAATGTAAGGCACGACCTAATTAACTTTAAAAAATAAACCCCCAAAATTACATTTCAAATCGTCGACTTGGGAGGAAGTAATCTGAGGAATCCTCGAGATAAAAATTTTGTAAAGAGAAATGCAAGACAAAATTTTTGAGATTTTGGTGGAAGTTATGAAAGACAGCGTGTTTTAGATAAACTTAAATGAACGCTGCTTTAGATATTATCTAGAATGGAAAAAATTACATAAGTAGAGTAAAGTTTTAGAAGATACCACAAAACAACATCAGAATATGTCTCAAATAATCGAATGTACAAAATCCACTGGAATGTTCAAAAAAGGTTTGAGTCGTTTGATGTACGCTACACAGTCACTTCAAAAACGCATAAAACAAACATTCGCTAAAAGAAAAAAAACATCTCATAGGTCATTACTCTGAGGGTCAAACGATGACACTCTGCGATTTACATTTCAAAGGAATTGGCCGATGAAATGTAATTAGGATTCAAATTATTTAAATTTACTTAAATTTGAGACTTTATTTGTTAGTATTCAGGCTTACAGTAGCATCAAGAAAGTAAATTTTAAAATAACTGAATATCTATTTTCATGTAAATATATTTCTTATCAGAGCTCAAGGGGTACTACAAAGTCATTTCTTTTAAATCATAGCATTCACCGAACTCCTGATTTAAGATTCCAGTTTGATTGAAAAGGCATTCCATAGATTCTGTACCGTTAAATAAAATTCTTTGAAAGATTGCATTCCCTAAAAATGCATTGGAACACCTCAACAGGAGCGATACAATAGTTTTGTGCATTCCATTTTGATTGCAGTGGACCCCGGCGTGACTTATATTACAGTCTCTGAATTCCACCCTCAAAATTGCGTTCCAGACGATCCAACAATTTTCGGACCTGATTTATAATTTTGGGCGTTTATTTTGTTTTGCGGGCAATTTTGAAAATGGGAAATGTGACCTTTTAAGAAAATGGAAGGGTCTCTTAGACCTAATGACAAGTCGAGGACACTCGGGAAATATCAAACTGCCGATCGTGTCATTAGCTGAGACAGAATTTTGGGTATCAGCCAAGTCGTATTAATATTTGTTAGTATTTTTTTTTTAATAAATAACTTTCGAAGTCTTTGGGTTTCTTACAGATAAGTTTCAGTTTATAACTTTAAGTTAATCATGAGTATATTGTTAGTAGTTTTTAGGGTTGTCGAACAAAAAAAACCTTATAGATTCGCCATGTCCGTCCGCCTGTCCGTAGTCCAGCAAAAACACTTTAAGTACTTAGAAACTATTATTTTGCGTGGTTGGGTATGCATTTTCATCATGCATCATGCTCGAAAAAAAAAAGTGGGTAGAGTAAAGACGTACCTTATTTTTGCTCCTCATATTTATTATTAAAAACAGTATAATACGTAATTAAAAATCACAACAAACACAAGTGCAAGTAAAGTGCAAACATAACACATTATCACTTCCACAATATATCAACGCGACAGTGTTTTTTCCGCTTTTGAAATGCCGCGCTTGGATGACGTCTGCGACCGCAGATGCTGCAGTGGCTGCAGGCAGGAAATAGACCACCGTCGGTTCCTCACTTGCAGTCTATGCCAGATGCACTACGATCTGGAGTGCGCAGGTGTGTCGGAACAGCGCTTCTATAACACCTTAACGGGAGAGCACAGGGCCGCCTGGAGTTGCGTTACATGCAAGAGTAAGCGGCCTAAGGGTGACAACACTAACACTCCCGTGCGTGCTGCGGACGTCGGACGTGAAGACGGAGTTACCCTGCGACGCGGGGCATCCAGGCAGGTAGAGATGGACGCGTCTATGCTCGATGACACTGCACTTAATATGTCCGTTGAGCTAACCGACTTTCAGCTGTTCGTGGTGGAAATGCGCCAATTCAGGGAAGAGATGCGAGCGGAGGCGAAAGCGACCCCGTCCAGGATCGATGCTCTTCGCGATGATGTGCTAGCGCTCTCCGGCAGGGTTGTCCGCTGCGAGGCACGTTTAAGTGACGTCGAGGAGCGTGTCCGTGCAATCGAAATGGCCGCCGGCACCGCCGGCGTCGCCGTCGGGGCGCGCATCGACGCCGTAGAGTACAGGCTGGACGCCGCGGACCGGCGCCGAGCGGAGGCCGACCCGGACGCCGAGGCGGGCGTCGTCGCGGGGCTGGAGCGGACCGTCGCGGAGCTCAAGCTCGAGCTCAACGACCGGGAGCAGGAGGCGCTGCTGTCCGACCTCGAGATCGGCCAGCTCCCGGAGCAGAAGGGAGAGAGCGTCATGCACGCCGTGCTGGTGCTGGCCGGGCGCCTGGGCGTGCCGCTGGAGGAGCGCGACGTGGTGTTCGCGGAGCGCGTGGGCGCGCCCCTGGCGGAGGCCAGCGGGGCCCGCGCGCGCCGCGTCGTGGTGCGCCTGGCGCGCCGCCACGTGCGCGACGAGCTGCTGCGCGCCGCGCGCGTACGCCGGGGCCTGGTGGCCGAGGGCGGCGGCCGGGTGTACGTCAACGAGCGCCTGACGCGCTCCAACCGCCAGCTTTTTCACCGGGTGCGTGAGGAGAGCCGACGGCTGCAGTGGAGGTACGCCTGGACGCGAAGAGGCCGCATCTTTGCCCGCAAGGGAGACGGGGCGCAGGTCTATCAGATCCGGACGATGGGTGACATCGAGAGGGTCTTCCCTCCTGTGCCCCAGTCGGGACACGGCGAAACCAGGCACTGAAAGAGGACATTCCACTATTAAAGCATGTAAGACAAAGGTAAAATATAAACATATAATTGATTGCATTAGAATATCCTGTCACTTACCTTGTAATTTGCTGCTGTCTCCATGCATTACTTGTTATTTAGGAAGGGTATTGCCCAAGCATATAACTGATATTGGAACATTGACACTTCGGATTCACTTTGTTAGTTCAGTCAACCTAAAAATAGAAAGAAGACATATTACATATGAGATTATTGTGATAATTATTGTAACTGATAGCAATCAACTAATTATTCCTATATTATATTTAAATTATTCTCAAATTAATTCCATTATTCATTCACATCTAATTAAAAATAATCATTTAATATTATTTTTCTATTGTATTGTTATAATTTTTATTATTAATTCACATCTAATTAAAATTAATCATTTGATGTCATTCTTCTATTGTATTGTTGTAATTTTGCCCAATAATATACTGCCTTATTGGTTTTTATTTAACTTACCCATGACAACACAGGCGGCGGGTTAAATAACCTAGTAGTTGGTCTATTCAATGCGGGTTCTCTGGGGACAAGACAGGAGGAGCTTATGGTGGCAGTGGAGGAAGAGGAACCAGATTTGTTAGCTATCAATGAAACCTGGATGGAAGACCAGGATGACTGCCGTGCTCCAAGACTAGCAGGGTATCAACTGAAGCACATACCGAGACCCAGTAGCATACCTAGGGATCGTGGGGGGGTGTGGCTTCTACATTCGCAGAGGCATTAATGCACGAATATGCCAGCACCCTAACACTGACACTACAGTGCAACAAATGTGGCTGTCTCTACGGCTGCATAACAGGCTCTTGGTGGTTGGCACGGCATACAAGCCCCCATGGCAGAGTGTGAGGGTGTTCCTTGATGCAGTTACTGAATCTGTGATATCTTTTGGTGGGGCTGATGGTATTATATTGGTCGGAGACTTTAACATTGACCAGCTGAAGGAGGGTTGCCCCCAATATAGAGCATTCACTCAGTTCATACAAGCCCTAAATTTACTACAGCTAGTAGAGGAGCCTACTCACTTCACTGACCACAGCAGCACACTGACTAGATTCCAAAGCTGTTAGGTGGTTTCACAGTTATCTTTGCCAGAGACAGCAGTATGTGGAGATATGTAGATTGGACGGAGTCAAAGAGCAATCTGCACCACAAATGGTGAGCAGAGGCGTCCCTCAGGGCTCAATCTTGGGACCAATTCTCTACATCCTGTACAGTGCCGATATCACCACATGTGTAACTCAATGTAGCCACCATCTTTACGCAGACGATCTGCAACTGTACCTCTCTTTTGATCCTAAACATTGCAGCAGTGCAGTGACTACAGTGAATAATGAGCTGGAAAATATAAACAAGTGGTGCCAGAAGAACTGTCTCACACTCAATCCCAAAAAGTCCAAACTCTTGATTATAGGAACACCCAAAAACATTTCAAAACTAGACATCAATTCAATAAATATAACAATAAATGGAGAACCAGTAGAAAGGGTAGACAGGGCAAGAAACTTGGGCCTACTATTTGATAGCAACCTGAGATTTGAGAGCCACATAGCAGAATGTATGAGAAACTGTTTTTATAGACTTAGGCTTCTATACAAAATAAGACCATATCTGAGTGAGGCAATCAGGAAAACCCTTTGCGAGTCACTCGTGCTATCCAAGCTCAATTATTGCGACACAGTGTATGGTCCGTGTCTGCTAGCGAGGTCAGCGAAGATGATTCAGCGAGTGCAGAATGCCTGCGTGCGTTTTTGCTATCCTATCCCGCCTCGGACTCATGTCAGCCCATACATTAGTGATGCAAGCATGCTTCGGATCGAGGCTCGCAGAAAACTCCACTTAGCAAGCCTGATGTTTGAAATCATTAAGACACAGAAACCAAGCTACTTACATGAGAACTTGGTATGGGCTCGGGGCGAGAGGGGGCGTGGGAGAAGGGAATGTGTAGGCGTCTTTCTGACCCCAAGACACCGCACAATAACTTTCCGCGGCTCTTTCAAATTTGCTGCGACACGGTGCTGGAACTCGCTGCCCCCTCAAAATGAAACTAAAGCAACACTTATTACAAATCCAACGTGAAAACGAAAAGCACGCGTTCACTTACCAACGGGGTATGCGCGTCGAGCGAGGGGGTCGCAAATCCAAACATAGTTGAGCCCGTGCAACGTGTCACCGTTCACAGCCGAAAAACACTTATCATTACATGATTTGTCCGCGTAAGCTCCTTCAGGACCCCATGTGTCCGTCGCCGTCATTCGTAGAGTCCGGTTATTTTGCGCGATTGTTTGGGGTTATCCAGGGCTCCCCTTCCTTGTAGACTGAAGTCATCAATGTCAACGTGTTTCCTTATCTTGTATTGGTAAATTACGTACGTGGCAGCCGTGGCACTATCTTTTACGTGGCATTTTTATCTCGGTGAGCCTCGGACTTTGTCGGATTCGTAAATAAAATGGCTGCCGGACGAGCCGAGCCCAAGAAGAACGGAGACTTTTTTTTTTTCTTTTTTTTTTCTTCTCCGAATCTTGAGTTTGGCCACGTTCCGTTCCACGAACGCAGTAAAAATCGCAGAGCTCACAATAGGCTCACCAAGGTGACCCGAAATAATGGTGTATTATTATTAATTAAATTAATTGTTATGCTATTTGATTTGACTTATGTTTTTATTATTTATATTATAATTTGCAATTGTTCATACAATATGTCAAAATCAATTTGTGATTATTCGAATGATAGATTAATGTTTTGTTTTTGTGCTATTTTATGTCATTTTTTTTGTACCCACAAAGGCACTCGCTGACAATCAGCGTCGTGGTATGAGTTCTGCTGCTGCCACGACCAATGCTGAGCGGGTGCCTTATTCGGCCTAAGTAGACTAGTACATGTATTTTTGTTAATGTTATTCATTTTTGGGTCGAATAAATTCATTTTCTTTCTTTCTTTCTTTTCTTTCATTTTTATCTTACCGCCAAAGTGATATAATAAAATTGATAAAAAAGTGTTTTTTCCTTCTACAAGTAACGTGAAGATGTTTTTAGGGTTCCGGAGCCGAATGGCAAAAAACGGAACCCTTATAGTTTCGTCAAGCCTGTCTGTCTGTCTGTCTGTCTGTCTGTCTATCTGTCTGTCTGTCTGTCCGTCCGTGTGTCACAGTCATTTTATTCTGTAACTATAAGCATTACACAATTGAAATTTGGTAGGAAGATGTATCCTGTTAACCGCTTACTGATTCTCATACAATAAATTTTAAAAAAATGACATTTAAGGAGGGGCTCTCATACATGAAACTAAAACCATTTTTTTTTTAAGTCAAACCTATGCGTGTGGGGTGTCTATGGATAGGTCTTTTAAAATGACATTGAGATTTCTAAACCCCTTTTCTTTAAAATTCTAACGTTTCATAGCTAGACGCTTCCAAAGTGGTAAAATGGGCGTCCCCCCATCTAACTTCTAAATCAAGCAAGTGTAAATTTTGGAAAAAATATAGAATGTAGATCTTAACAAATACTTTCAACGGAAATTGGTTTGAACGGGATCGAACGAGTAGTTTTTGAGGTATAGCACATTATAAATACGTGAAAAAACCACTAGAAGTCCTATATAAATATCCTGTATAAAATGTAAGTTGATGTTTTGATCGCGAGTTGGTAAGTTAACAACAACACAGCATTTCCAGTGTTTTAGGGTGGCAAAAATTTCAATATTTTAAAATTTCAATAATTTAAAACATTAAGCTAAAATGATACACGCTGGTAAATAAATATGTCTGTATTAAGATGGTGGAAATCTTCCGATTAAGTTACGAGCGGTTCATGTTAATAAGATGAAAATGAAAAGATGGTCAGGGGGTGTAACTAGACTGGATAAAATTAGAAATGAGCACGTAAGAGGTGATTTTAAAGTTGCACCAATACCTGCGAAAACAACAGAGAGTCCACAGTAATGGTACAGACACGGTATGAGAAGTGACGGTGACAATGTGGTTCGCAAAGCTCTGGAATTGCTCGAAATTAAACGCGGAAGAGGGCCCCCTTCGAAACCCGGTGAACAAACATGGCCCGAACTATAAAAAAAAAAACAGTTGGATAAAGAGACAACCCACGACAGAATGGCCTGGCGCAAATTAATTAGGAGAGCCAACCCCACTTATAGTGGGAAAAAGGCAAAGAAAAAATAACTTTAAAATAAGTAAAAACCGACTTCAAAAACAAAATGCATAAAAAAGTCTTAAATATACTCTTGCCAGCCATCACTTTGACCATCTTAGGCATTGACTATCAGCGCAAAGTCTCGAAAAAGAAATGGTTCGCCTAAAATTGATTCCTGTCCTTTAAAAGGTCAAAAATCGGCTTCACACTATGTTCACTTTCAGACGTAACAACACGTCAACATTAAGATACTGGTGCAAAAACTATATGCGTTCCTTTAAAACTTGAGGGTTTCCCTCGTTTGCACCAAGACCTCATCATCAGATCCCAACTTAGCAAAAATGGTACCAACCAGAAGGTATAACTTCTAGGTTAGCGAGAAAAAAAATCAAATAAGTCTACAAATGACTGCGATATGAGGTAATACAGCCACAAACAAAACATACGAATTGATGTCAATCAGTCGAATTGATAACCTCTTCCTTTTTCAAGTCGGTTAAAAAAAGAAGGGAGATCCAGGAGTCCGCGGAATAAAAGAGTTATCTCGAATTATCGAATTCTGATTTGGCGCGATGACCACCGACAGATTCATTAACAATATAATCTTATTATACTAAGACGTTTTTTGGTAATTATTAAACCATCAATTGAAGCGGCTTAATAATTTTGTCTGTTTTATCAGTGACTCAGATGACACTTATACTTAATGATGATCATACGTTTTGAAGGAGCTGAGGCAGAATTGATGTCCATAAATACAGCTTCGGCGAAAAGAGATTTGAGATTTTATTTGTTCTGATCCGCAATGAATGGGAAACTTTCGGATGGGATTCAATAATTCTAGACTCGGGGTCAAAGGTCACAAAACGGGTTTTTCGCGATTTTTAGCAAAACGGTAAGTTTTATCATAAAATTAGCCACGACGAAACTTGTAGAGCAGATAAATATCTACAAAAATGTCTTTATATTTTTCTTCCTAAGAGCCACCGTTTTTGACATATAACGATCCAAAAAGTTGAAAGAGTTGTAATCGTCATAATATGTATAAGTACACCACGTATATACATCGCTGAAGCTGTAATACAAGTAAAAATATTATTCTATCGGTCAGTGTAACTTACACATATAAAATATTATAATTATGAGAATGTCGGTAACAAGAAATCCAATCCCTCATTTTATACGCCAGTGTAGCCTTGAGTCGCCTATTCAATTGACTGCGTGGCTAGGGTCGTATACCTGCGTTATCTTAGAATATAATTATAATGAAGTAATATATTAATCGAAAAGTTTATCTACTTTTGCTAAGTGTCAAAATCATGTCCTATTTTTACATGCAATAACTGGTTGCGATACAACATCTGCATTTTTCAGGAGGGGTAAAACAACTGTTTTTAAAATGTTTGAAAAACAAAATTTAGTTCAATGTGCTGATTTTTAAAAAAAAAGTAATACAACTCAAGAAGAAGTTATCACTAACGGAATCCGCTTTCTTCTCTCTATGTATGGAGCTCCTAAAAAAAACAACGTGCTTAGATAAGTTTCGATATGCATGATGATGCATGATGTTTTGTTCTGTAGCATGTACTAATTGTCAAGACCGGTCGTGCTCCAATGTTGAAGCACCAACAATTGAGGATTCATTTGATGTTAACGAAGAGACATGCGATTTGTCATTATTGGAGCAATTTACTTGCAGCGAGGATGAAGAAGAAGAACAAGGAGAAGAAGAACAAGGACAAGAAGTATTAGAGAATTATGAGTCAGATGGATAAATATCTCAATTTTTTTTTAACTTACACCGCTTTTATATTTAATATCTTTTATTATTCAATAGTTTTAAATTAAACATAATCACAACAGATTCGTGGAATAGGCCTACTGGGGAACCCACATTAAAAACAAACGCGCTAAGTACACTACCTCAAAGGTGGCGTGGAAACGTGTGCATATTATTACAACTCTTTCAACTTTTTGGATCGTTATATGTCAAAAACGGTGGCTCTTAGGTAGAAAAGTATGACATTTTATGTAGATATTTATCTGCTCTACAATTTTTGTCGTGGCTAATTTTATGATAAAACTTACCGTTTTGCTGAATATCGCGAAAAACCCGTTTTTGTGACCTTTGACCCCGAGTAACTTTTTTTCCAGGTATCGGATCGATGGGGACTTTCTACATTTCATTTATGATGGTGTTTTAAACAATCCTACCAATTTTCAGCTAGGTGGGAATTTTTGTAACCTTGGATGTCTAATTTGACCGGACTATAAGCTTAAATCGTAAGATGTAACTGCTAGGATGCATTTTTTATAGGTTACAATTTCAGCCCATAAGCTCTAATTATTATATTAATTGTAATCTGTTATGCATCTCTATCGAATAAATTAAATAAATTGAAAATCACCCTGTTTAGTATAAACAAGTGATATTTTGCACTTATTCAATAATCATTGTTTTCACTTTGACGTATTCATGTGATTTCATATTCTGCGTTTGCAGTGGCATATGACTTGACACGAAAAATAATCAAGTTTTGACTTTCCTCCTGCACTTAGAGGGTAGGTCATAAATTTGCTCGCTGACCTCTCCTGCACCATTGAGCATGAAATAAAACACTCAATGTCATCAGTCCCCTTGTTTAGCCTTTTAAAACTGTGTGCATTAATTTGTCCAGCCCAGGCTTTTACACAGAGCATTTCACTTAACCACAACATACTAACATTCAGTAGAACTCAACGACTTTTATTTTACACTAGACAGGCTGTTCCTAAAAAAAATTGTGGTATAAAAATTGAGGCCTGCAGGGCAATTCAGAATGTTCGATAAGCCATTCGGCTTGGGTTTCGGCAAAATTTCATTTTTAAATTAATGGTGTAGTTTGGCCATTTCGGTAGCAAATATTAAAAGAACAAAATAAAATTTGTGCATTGGGTAAACTTCGTTTTTATGACTTTAATAATAAATAAATGAAAGTTATCAAATCGTAACCGAATGATTCCAAATCGGGGGGCAGATGGAGCATCTTTCAAAGCGTTGCCATGGTAATTGCCGTATTTGTGCAAATTTTGTCAATTTAGAAAATGTGACACAAAATTGACGACGCTTTTGGTGTATTGGTTAGCGCTCCTGACTATTACGCCCCCGTTGCGGGTTCGATTCCCGCAAGGGGCAAATGTAAAGAGTACGAACATTTGTAGCTAAGTCATGGATGTCTATTATGTATTAAAGTATTTATGGGAGACGTACGTATATTTATTCGTAACACAAGGATAAAAAATTCCTTTCTTCAAAACCACGAGAATTGGTTTGTTGTCTGGCTTAAATTTATTTATTTATTTATAAAATGTGTTCTGAACAGTGTGTCTATAAAATACATATAACTCTTTAGTACTGACTGACTGACTGTAAAAACTAAATATTAAACAGGCAGACTAAAATATTATGTAGTAATTGATTACACAAATACATTATATACTAGACTTTGAAAAAATAGAAGCACAGTTGTGGGCATATCACGTGGATATATCTGACACGTATTATTATTAAATCAGAATATTATGTAATGTTGTTTACCAGAGTGTAGATATTTTTGCACTCATTGAAACCAATTTGCTTATGTTTTGTCTTTCATCCATATAAATCTTGAACTGAATACTTAAGATGCAAGTGGGAGTATTGGCGCCCTATATGCCATTTTCTTACGTATCATAATAACTATTAGTTAAGCTTATCTTTAAAATATCTGACTTCGACAACCAGTCACAACGACTTATCGACTTTGTGGGAAAAAAAATATTGCAAAAGTGTGTGCGCAAACACAGGCTCTTTCTATTCCTTTCACTATCATCGACAGCCATCTAACACGACCGAAGAGAGATCAGACTTAGGATCAACTGGCTTTACGTGCCTTCCGAGGCACGGGGGTGAAACACCGCCAACTTTTAACCTAGCTTCTATAAGAATTTCTGAATAGAAAAACCTAGGTACATATTTTGTGTCCCGACCCAGGGATCGCACCCGGTACTTCTGGCACACCCATCGTTTTAAAGAGAGGTTTTCTAAACGCTGTGCCATCGAGGAAGTTAATCTAAAATATAGCTTTAATATATTTATACAAAAAAGTAGATAGCACTGACGTCACGTGTAATGACGTATAAATAAGAGACCAGAAATTTCGCACCATCGGATCGACAGTACGGTAGCTCAATTGAAAGACCGTTTGACCCGGTTAGCCAGGAATTACATGTCCGAATCTCGCCTGCCCGCAATTTTTGGTTTCTTATTTCATCTTAGGAATGTAAAATATGACACAGAGTGTTAAAAACATTGTAAACCATTATAAGTCTTAGACCCCTTACACACTGCGACTTTAAGCATTGATGCAGTTTCGAGTTTTGAAAACGCGTTTCAGTATCGTGACTAACGCAATGAGCAGATTTAATTTAGCATGGATGCAGTCATGCGTTAGTATCAATGCAGTCGTTAAAATACAGTTCATAATTTTGACAATTTTCAGCTTCTGTATTGATGCCAAAAGTAGCACAGTGTGTAAAGGTCGACATTTCGCGACTGCATCGATGCTGCATCCCGACTGCATCGCTGCTAAAAGTAAAGGGTTTGTGTAAAGGGTCTTACACATGTACGAAAAACCGGCCAAGTGCGAGTTGGACTGAATTAGGGAATCCACTTACTTCCACTTCGTAAAATACCACAATATTTTGTTGACAGCAAACATAATTTTGTTTTTCATAGTGTTTGTATAAAGAACAAAGTTAAGTTTGCGGTTGTTGAAAATGTGCTACCTGTATCTCAAAAACTTCTCGTTCGATTCAATCCAAACCAATTTTCGTTGAAAGGATATGTTAAGATCTACAATATATATATATATTTTACAAAATATATCACTTTGGAAGAGTCTAGCTATGAAACGTTAGACTTTAAAAGAAAATGGTTTTAAGGAACCTTTATATCATTTTAAGAGACCTATCTATAGACACCCCACACGCATAGGTTTGACAAAAAAAACGGTTTTAGTTTCATGCATGGGAGCCGTTAAACCGGTGAACAGTATACATCTTCCTACTAAATTTCAACAGTGTGATGCTTACAGTTACAGAATAAAGTGGCTGTGACATACAGACGGACAGACAGACAGACAGACTTGTCGAAACTATAAGGGTTCCGTTTTTTGCCATTCGGCTACGGAACCTTAAAAAGGCCTACTGTTTCGATTTATATTACATATAGCTGTCTAATAGCTTGGAACAGCCTCTTAAGTGGTGCGACCACATTTTATTTACGGGTCGTGAGCCCAACGTGAGCCCAATTTTTCTCGTGAGGGGTCTCACGTAAACAGACGGCTTAACTGCACACGATTTTCCTTGTATGGTACAGTGGCCAGCACATCAAGTTACCCACTTTTGTTGCAAACTAGCCTTTATTACAACTGAATAAGATACCGCAGTGTTTACCTTGACGTGCTGTTGTCCGTACACGATTGTTAATACAGGCTGGGTAGATCTGAGCATAACTCTTGGAATTAGATTATCCGCTGTTTTACGGATGATACTTAGAGACCAGACGTCTTTTGGTGTAGCATCGTGTCACAATTTGACACTGTTGTTGTTAGAAATACGCATTTAGTAAGATTATAAACAAATCTTATTTTTGTTTATTTATTTATTTTTAAAAGATACATAGATTTTCCATGATTCTGGTTTATCAAATTGCCGAGTAGTTTGCCGGCAGTCGCTGTCAAATAATTGACAACGCTCACGTATGAAAAGATCACTGGCGGTTGCGTAAACAAAAGGATAATAAAAAACTATTGATAAACACATCCGTAAGGGATTAAACTATACAGAATGTGGCCTGTAAGAGGATAAAATATTTTAAATACTGGCCTTTTAAGTAACGACTCTCTAAATAAAAATGAAAACAAGATATTAAAAAAAAAAAAGTATTGTTTAGCTAACTTAGCTTACTATATGTGTACGAATATTAGGTTGGGATAGTGTTGTTATGGTAGGTGTATAAAGAAAATAAATAAATAAATTGTATTTAAATATTGATTTTAGATATGTTAAAAACACGTGATCCCATAGACATACTATGTAAATAGTTTTGTGGGACTAGTGTTGTTTATTGCAAAACGTTGTTTGATTAATTATAGATAATAATATAATTAATAGTTCCGCACCGCTCGCAAATACTGAGTGTTCGTCTTGTTATGAATGATATCTACACGGTTACAATATTTTGAGTTTAATGTTTAAATCGCTCGCGCCTGAAAGTTTGTTACAATTTTATATTTCAAGAATGTTCTCATATAAGTGAAATGTATATTTCTTTTGAGAATAAATTTCTTTAACCCCAATAGTTTCAATTTATTACAATGACTATTTGTTGTTATTGTCTGACAAAATCATTGAACTTGACATAGTCATTTACTACAACAAGTACCTAAGCGATTTAAATATAAGTTTATTAGGGATTATCATAAAATCCATTATAAAATTTTGAGTGTGTTGGCGCTATAAATCAAATGTTTGCATTGTTTCACTAAAATGAAAATACCACGAAAAAACAAAAAGTAGCAAAACATCACAAAAAACAACAACACAAACCTGTGCCTTTTTATAATTTTACTCGCAAATACGAAAACCTATTAAAGATTCTTCTTTATCCATTTATTTTAATAACTCTGTTTGGAAAATGGATTCGCCTCAATAAAATACATGAATGTTTTTCTTGTCTGGAAAATATTTCTTACTTATATATTTTTTCTGAAAGCTATTTTTATCTTCATAGATTTTTCATATTGACTGTGTTAGTTACTTAATTTAAAGTGTAAAATTGTGTCAAATATTATTTGTTAGTACTGCGATTGGAGTCTTATTACTTCAGTTAACTAACAGCTCTGCTTATTTCTTTTCGAAATTTAAATAATTAGGTAAATTGAATTGAAAATCCAAAGCAGTTGAAAGTCTCGACATAGTTTCCTATAAAATATACAGGTAGTGCTCGAAAACCACTAGGACAAAATTGATGTTAAATTATTGATTGAGAATAATTTTTGGATAAAACTTTTAAAATATACCAATATTTTTTTAGATTTATTAAAGTAAAAACTTATGCTTTAGACTGTGGCCGCAGATGCCAAAACATTAAAATGTATAAATAATAATAATAATAATGATCGACCTCAATTTAACTGTAGTATTTTTTACATGGTTTTCGCAACATAAGCCAAAAGTTAAAACTTTTTTACATAATCCAAAAGAATCAGTTTTAATAAATGCCATTAAATATCTAAATTACATCAATATCTTCGAAGCTTCGAAGTATGTTTCATAAATTTTCTTTCCAAAAATATTGTCTTGCGTCATACTTAATTTATCAGATTGCCCCGAAACTGTGGAGAGTATTTTAGTTTTTTTAGTAACGGCCAAGGTTCTTATCTTCGCTCCTTATTGAAACTAAAGTAGCCCCTGGGGTTTGTCGCAATGAAAAATGGGCCTGTTTTACTGTGGCAAAGAAAAAAACGTAGAACTGTTTTTAAACTTCTATTTCTTACGATATAACTCGTACGTTTATAATTCACAATTTTATAATGTAGCAAATACTTTTAATTTAAACACTACCTGGCACAGTATGTCGTAAATACTATTAACGGAAAACTTTAGAGTAATAGAACCTGCGGCTTGCATCGTGCGTCATTTGCGGCCATATAAGAACGTGTTGAATCCTTACCAAAAGGTGTGACATGGTCACGGCTGCATGTGGTGATAGGTGGGTTTTTCACACAAACTTATTTTTCATTAAAAACTGCATATTAAAAAATAATATTATTTATACCTAACGAACAGGTATAACGGGTCCCTTAAAGAAGCTCAAATCACATAACGAGCGATGGAGCGGGCTATGCTCGGTGTTTCTCTACGAGATCGAATCAGAAACGATGAGATACGTAGAAAACTAAGGTAACGGACATAACCCTACGAATCAGTAAGCTCAAGTGGCAGAGGGCAGGGCACATAGAACTGATGGCCGTTGGGGCAGAAAAGTTCTAGATTCGGCCAAAAGCGCAGCGTAGGACGTCCACCGACAAGCTAGACAGACGACCTTGTAAAGATCGCAGAATCAAACTGGATGTAGACCACTCACAACCGGTCGCTGTGTTCCGCAGTGGACGTCCAATGGCTGATAATGATGATGGGTCCCGTACTTTAGTTAGTTTTTTTTGCAGATTGTGAACACAAGTAGATTTTCTGCTTCTAAAACTTTTCCCTTACCCAGATTCACCCCAAAGTGAAGGTATGGATTATGGCGGGTATTAAGTTTGGTGCGTTAGTGAGAAGTCTTAGATTAGGCCCGACTGTTAGTATTTCATTAGGACGATTCTGATAACACCTTGGAAACGTCAATAGTAAAGATACGGGCTATTCCAGGTGTTTGTTGTGTGTAAGTAGTTGGAGATAGTCCAGTGCTAATAAGTGAGAATTGGGCTTTGGAACTTGTTACTCTGATAAAGGAATAAAGTAAACAAACAAATGTCACACGGTAAAAAACTTCATTATTATGTACAGTCGCCAGCACATCAGATTATCCACTTTTGTTGCAAACTAGCCCTTATTACAACGGTATAAGACACCGCAGTGTTTACCTTGACTTGTTGTTGTCCGTAGAAAGCGATATTTTGTTCCTATATTGTTATATTGCCAACGCCTTGCCCTTCGAGTGCTTGTGATGCTGTGTGTACTTATTATTTTCTTGACAACTAGTAAAAACACTTTTTCAAATTCCGTGGTGTAGTGGCTAAGCACGCTGGGTTTCAAGGCGTCGCCGCTCCGAGGTCCCGGGTTCAATTGCCAGTCGGGTCAATTTAGAAATCCAAATTTTCTATATTTTCTCGGTTCTGGGTATAGAACCACCGTTGTGTCTGATTTCCATAACACAAATGCATTAGCTCCTTACTTTGGGATCTGAGCAATGTATGTGAATGGTGGAAAATTGGTCCAGTAGTTTCTGAGATTAGCGCGTTCACACAAACTAACAAACTATTCAGTTTTGTATTAAGTATACATTTATCTTTTTTTATATTCTTTCATTACTTTCAATTCAACTATAGTAGGTAGGAATATTTTATTTCTTTTTCAACGTAAGTAAGTTGTCCAATCCTAGCAACCCCACAAGTTATATAGGCTGTTAATAAATTTATACCCTACACTTGATCGGTGCGCCATAACCGTCGATTTATACGACTCCCTATGAGAAAGGTATCCGTTAAATCGCTCAACCAAATCTATTGGGTTTTGCAGGAAAAATAGTGAGTACTAGAAACCCAACTTTTTTGTGACATTTCGTTCATTTTGAAAAACGCTAGCTGTTTAGTTAGATATTATACTTCTATATTTGCGCTTTTGGCTGCCTTGTTGGTGTAGTGGTCAATAACGCCTAAGGGTCCCGGGTTCGAATCCCAGGCTGGACCAAACTTTGTTACCATTTTGGCCAATAATTTATTTTTGAAATCGGTGCCATCACTTTGACCATCAAGCATAAACTATCAGAGCACCGACTCTAAAAAAATCTGTTTGCCTAAAATGGATTCCTTTCCTTTCAATGATCAAGAGTTTATTTAAGACTTTTGGTGCATTTCCCTTTTTTGAAGTCGGTAACAAAGCAGTCAAAAGCGCAAGTATAGAGGTATAGCACTTTTATACCAATCTAAAATGGGTTCCTTTCCTTTTTTGATCCTTTGAAACTTTATAGTGCCTTTTGGTTTTGAAATCGATTTTTACTTTTGTTTAATTGGTGTAGTGGTCAATAACGCCCAAAGGTCCCAGGTCCAATCCCAGGTCTGACCAAAATTTGTTACAATTTTTTTCAATATTGACTAGGAAATAGCTCGGAGTCAGGAATTTGGTGGTGATGACACGCTCATGCCTCGGAAAGCACGTTAAGCCGTTGGTCCTGCGCCTGATCTCTCACCGAATAATGAGAGTGAAGGTACAAAGTGCCCTTGTGTATTGCGCACACCCTTGACCACTATAAACAATGTCCCAAGCCGATGGCAAATCTCAGTTGAGATTGACCGCCGTGGTCGGATGCGAGCCTGGTCCTTCTGCAGTCAAATCAGTTGTATAACGTCCTGCACGTTATACATTTGATTACATTTGATTACGTTTATAGGAACTACCAACTAGTATCTTACGGCTTAGAATATTTTTAAGGCTTACAGTGTCATATTTTATATATTCATAAAAATGAACTAAGAAACCAAAAATTTGAGCACGTGCGGGACTTGAACCAGCAACTTCTTGGCTAACCGGACCACATAGTATCTTACGTTTGCTGCTACAACCCTGTATTTTTTAGCATTGAGTTTAATTTATTTTATATGCATACATTCATACACATTATTTATTGCCAGCAGTTATTGAGTATCTTGCGCTACTACTGAAGTACTTCAGAATGGTTTAGAATGTTTTTAACACTCACAGTGTCATATTTTATATTCAAAAAGATGAAAAAAGAAACCAAACATTTGTGAACGGGCGGAACTTGAACCACCAACCTCTTGGTTAAGGTGCATATTTCAGAATGTTAAGGTGCAATATCTTAGGAGGTCTACATCCAAACACATACATCATGTATTTTCCCTTCTGTCCAATATTGAAAACCGCATCGAAATCCATTACATTGATTAGTATAAGTCAAAAGCTTTATTTACTCAACCCAATTTTAATTGAATATCTTAATGGCAACTTAAATGTTCCTACAGATTTTGAGAGAGTGAATTTAAATGAAGTACATTTTCAAACGGAACAGTGAGTGAACTCTTCCTACTCCTTCCGCAAAACAAAGTACAAAATTATCTGAAACGTACCTAACGGTCTTCTGGAATTAATTAAAATAGACACAGGCCACCCGTTTAATTGGTGAGAATCGCTTCAGAAACAGCCTCGGGATATAGCCTAAGCATATCAGCCTGTATAATGTAAACGACTAAACTGAAAAGAGTGGTGATAGCCAGTTTTTTTAAACTCGGCTCAATGCTACGTTCAAGCCGAGGTGACTTTTCTATAGCCAACTAGCATGCGGTTACATTAAGAGATTTATTTGTTATCAATATAACTAGCATGCAAACATAAAAAGTAAATGCAACATAGTAAATTAAAATCTAAAGTGGAGGCCTCTGTGGGTGTAGTAACACGTGATATTCTATTCAGATATAACATACTTATAATTTAATTACGTCTGAAAGAACGAGCTTACATATGTATTTCTTTCATTTCTATGTATCATTAGCAGAAAACGTAATTGCTGCATGTGCCAAAAATGGCATGTGAATTAAATGCACAGTCGAAATCAGACAAAAAATGCGTCAATTGGTCCGGGTCTCATGGGGAATAACTTTGAAGAAAAACATGTGTTCATTTTCTCGTAAAAGTGCTATGGTATTTTTGGTGCTACTTAGTCACTTACAGAAATTTACTAAATAGGTGATTGTAATATATTTTTACTTACGCCGTTCATATTTAAAACCTATTCACACTTATTATAACATTATTGTTATTACAAAACACTTTGTTGGTTCATACTTGAGCGATATTTTTTGTGATTACGACATTTTTTAAGAAATATAAAAAAACATATTTTTTTTATAAATGTAAAAGAATAACTTATCCATAGAAACCTAACTCAGTTACAGCATTTTTAGGATCGGCAATAATACATCTGATTGAACTTTACTGGTTAAAAAACTGTTTATCATATCTTTAGGACTACATTGATTATTACATTTTTTACAAAATTGTGTCATTTTTTTTATTACAAATAGACAAAAAAGTTATGTTTTTTTCTACAATTTTTTTTTCGGCTCTACTATGAAATTAGGTTTTGGGCACTTACAGCACTTACGTTTTCTTCCGTTAGTATGCTTTGCACATATAGTGAATGTATTGCGCGTTATTATTTGAATACGCTTTGTTGTAATCACCAACTCTTACATTTGCATGGTTATAAAAGGCTTGACACAATGTATTTTGCTCTGTATGATTTTGCCGTAATATTAAGGGAAAATGAAATGTAAGCAAACAGTCTACATTTTCCAAACATACCAATTATTATCTTTGCTCAGACGTCTTTGTTGATAAAAGCTTATGTTTTGATACTTCAAGTCATAAATGTACTGTCGGATCTGTATATGCTATGTCAGGGATTCTGCAAGATTTCTTCTCTAAACACCCGGGCAAATTTTTGCGTTCAAGATAATTGGTTTCAGTTTCAACGTGTTACACAATTAGATTTGCTCCGTTTGATCTATTTTCTTAGAATTGTTTCGTTTTAGGACTGTATTGAGTTACAAAAAACAACTTACTGGCATGTTTTATTGCACCTTTTTCCAGGCTTACTGCTTTCATTTATGTATGAAATTATCAGCAGCGCGGCTGTCACTTAACCGTCGCGCTGTTTTAGTCGCCTAAATGTGAAATCGCTCTAAGACCCCTTATACGCTGCAAATTTTAGCATGAATGTTGAT